>PVKE010004254.1:0-65975 GCA_004027555.1 Craseonycteris thonglongyai
GGAACTAGGATGGAGGCCTCCCACGTGGGAGGAACACCCTCTTGAGCCAGGGGACAAATCATGGGGGCAAGAACCCAACTCGGGTCCTCCTGCACAGGAGAAACACCCCAGCTCAGCAAATGAGTCCACAAGGACTGGAGCTGGGATTTGATCCTTGGTCCCCAGGGCTGCAAAGCGAGTGCTTAACTCACTAAGTCATCTTGACTTCCCTTTAAATATTTAAATCTATAAACATTTCAGGAATTAGCTAAAGAAGTATTATATATGCATAAACCTTTGTCAGTGTTTCAACTCTGAAAGTTTATGTGACTATAATGCTTTGGATTTAAATGTTAGTAGAATTAATAATATAATCCAATGTCAGGAGCTATTTTATTTTTAAAATTAGCCATATTAAAATGGTGTTAAGTTAAAATACTGCTGTTCTTACAAGTCTGATAGATTTAGAATTAATATTGATTTCATAAGTAGTGAAATAAAGCAAAATAACTGCAATTCATGTTTTGCTGCAAATTAATTTGATTATATCTGAAGATGATGAATTCAGACCTCTTGGAATTATCTACAACTGGATATAATATTACCTTGAATCCCCTAGACAAGCTTGCAGATATGTGGGCAAAGGCCTGTTCAGACATGTGTTGAAGAACCTCAGTCATTGCAAGTAGATCAGAATCTCCTGGCTTATCTGAGGTTGAACACAATTCTGATTTCCAATATATAGGTCAAAAAGTGAAATAACAAGTCTTACTTTAGAGTAACTGACTAAAAATTGAGATCTCTCAACCAACCTGCTAAAAACCTCTTACACAGGGACACAGAAAGAGAAAAAGTAACTGCATGTTGCAGAGAATAAAACCCATCCTTGAGGTTATATAAGTTGTTAATGTGCCCTTAGTTTCTTACTATAAGACTCACCCTTCTCCACTGTCTTCCTTTAAATAGGATTTGTTTTCATGCCCTTCCTTCACTGATGAAGCCTTATTTCTTTTCTTCAACTGATCTATATATTTTGTTGTTGTTCCTGGAACTTGCAAATAAACATCACTGCTTCTGATCCATTACACAAACCTGGAATACTGTCTGGAATGCCCTCTATGATTCTCTGGAATTACTAAAATATTATTCTCTTTTATTATAGACCAATTTCACATTATAACTTTCCCGAAATATATTCTGATGCCCCCAATTTATAGAAATGAGGCAATAAAATAAAAACATAAACTTGCATGTAAATTGCCTTTCATGTTTCTGTCTTGACAAAAATACCATGAACTCACCCTAAGGGTACTGCACATGAATTCATAATGAGACATATTCAAAAATGTTAAGGTGACCAGACCAGATCAAGGTAACATTGACAATTCCAAATTCTACCATTTGTCATTGTCAGGGAAAGATGCATTCCACAGAAGAGCATTATTAGCATTTATTTATATTTTCATTTTGTTCAAATACATATTTAATAAAAACTATTATAAAAATTATAAGACTTTTTATTAAGTGATAAATTATTGTTTTAATTTGCAAAATCTACTGCTTTAGGAATGTTAAGGAATTTAAATTGAACTAGTTGTAAAATGAACTGTGATTTCTTAAATGAACAAAATTTAACTTATCTTGATGATACAGGATCCGTATACCAAATACAGTTTACTAAGCTGAAACATACAAATAATAATAATTATAACACCTTTCATTGATCCACTTATTAAAAATTTAGCAATTGCAAAGTACTTTAATATATATTATATTATTTGACATTCAAACAGTTTTTTAAAAGAGATATTTTCCACATTTTATAGATGAAAATGGGGCTTAGAGAGTTTGAATAACAAGAATAACAAGCTCACAGCAGAACTATATATTTGAGCAGGTAAGCCATGGACAAGTGGATAGGACTTGTCAGCCCTACACTAAGTAGCCATAGACTACTGTGCACATTTTCTTCATCGTTTTGTCTGATTATTCAGTCAGCTATCAACTCTTGCAGTTGTCTGAGAACAGTTATTTCTTCCTGCTGCCAGCTGTCATCATCCGTTTCTAGTCTATGAG
Source organism: Craseonycteris thonglongyai (assembly GCA_004027555.1). Taxonomy (NCBI): domain Eukaryota; kingdom Metazoa; phylum Chordata; class Mammalia; order Chiroptera; family Craseonycteridae; genus Craseonycteris; species Craseonycteris thonglongyai. Next base: position 2,056 of record PVKE010004254.1, read on the forward strand.
CCGGAAAATCAGATAATCAAGCTTGCTGAAAATTGGACATGAAACAGATTTAAGTGGTGTCTGATAGAGAACTTCTATGGAGTCAATCAAGTTCGTGACTTTGGCGAACAAGTCGTAGGCCAACTACGACTGTAGCTCACAAGCTTTCTCCAGCAGCCTCTTGGCTTGAGAGTAGGTTTTAGAAGGAGAGGGGGTCTACTCTTAAATTTGCTAGCTGGGCAGGTAAATTGTGACTACATCTGCATTTTGACTTTAAGGTGGGGGGCAATAACACATGAACAGGTAATGACTTCTCACTCCCACACCTATTTCTTCTGCCTGGCATTTCTCTTTGTTCCAGTGGTCTAAGGTGGGGCATTAATGGACACATGGATTATTTCTCAGTGTGCAGTTGTATTTGACACTGAATGTATGCACTTCAGTCCAATGCCAGTGTCTGAACTGAGTGTTAAAATTAAAAAAAAAAAAAAAAGAAATGAAGAGTAAGCATTTAGAGGTGTTTATAGCAATTTGACACTGATGCAATATTTTTATCATATTTTTTAAAAAACATTATTATAGGGAAAGCCAGGATGGCTCAGTGGGTTAAGCATTCACTTTGCAGCTGTGGGGACCGAGGATGGAATCCTCGGGCCCCGGCCCGTGAGGACCCATATGCTGAACTGGGGAGTGCCCCCAGTTCGGTTCTCACCAGGGTAAGACCCTGGCCCAGTTTCTGCCCTGTGCAGCCCCACGACCACCTGTAGAATGAAACTATGTGGAAAAACCAATGATGTGCAACTATGGAGACTGTTCTGGGCCTTCCCTCTTCTCTCTGTCTCTGTCTCTGTATCTCTCTCTCTCTTTTTCTCTTTCTCTATCAAAAACAATAAAAATAAACCTTCAAAACAAACCCAACACATTAGTATAAAACAGATTGAAATTTTTGTTTAAACGTCTCATGTCACAGAGAATTTGAGAAGAATGAACTTCAGTATATTGAATACTAAATAGCAAACAAGAAAGTTATGTGAGAATCTAATCTGGCCTGTGATCCTGCCAGAATAAGAAACAATAACTTTTTCCTAATACTGATCTGACTTGCTTTTCCTACTTGCTCGTTTAGTTTTCTGGCCTTAGGAAAAATTTCCAATTTGCTCTGATGAAGTCATTGACCTCTGAGTTGCACGAGGCCTGACAGTTAAGTTCCTGAACGTATCCTAGAAAAAGTGCTATATAACTCATTGCTGAATATCACAATGATCTCCTTCAAAGTACTCCCGTGGGAAGCTATGCATTGGCACCAACAACTAGTCTACCTTTCAAAGCAATTTTGGAACTCTTTTTCTGGAATGGCCATCAGAGCCATCGTTGTATTATACTTGATGTGATGAATGTCATCAAAGTGTCTTCTTTTCAATAATTTTTTTATCTTTGGGTAAAGAAAAAAGTCATTGGGCACCAGATCAAGTGAGTAGGGAGGGTGTTCCAATACAGTTATTTGTTTACTGGATAAAAAATTCCCTCACAGACAGTGCCGTGCGAACTGGTGCATTGTTGTGATACAAGAGCCATGAGTTGGTGAAAAGGTTATGAAATTTTCATCATTTCGTGCAGCCTTTTCAGAACTTCCAAACAGTCAATTTGGTTAACTGTTCAGTTGGGACAAATTCAAATAAGTACTGCACACTAATCAATTGAGTCACTAGAGCTCCTTCCTCTCCAGTTGGTACAAATTCATAACGAACAATCCCTCTGCTGCCAAAATATGTTAGCAACGTTGTTTTGACTCTGGATTTAGACTAGAACATTTTTGGTCCTGGAGAATTGGCTGACTTCCATTGTGCACTTTGACACTTTGTTCCAGGGTTGTATTAGCACACCCATCACCAGTGATAACACGGCCCAACACCTCATCTTGCCTCTTCAAAAAGCCCTGGCAAACTTCAACTCTCCTTTGCTTTTGAACATTGGTGAGATTTTTATGGACCATTTTTGTACATACCTTTCTCATGACAAGAGTTTCAGTTCAGATTTTTCTGTTTCTCTTTCGATGTTTACTGGGTCTGCTATGCTTCTCACTGTCAGCTGATGATTTTGACTCACAATTCAATGAGTTATTGCAATGTTTTTGTCAGTTCTGCTCCATAGTGGTGCTTCTGACCTCTCTTCATCAATAATGCCTCCTCTTCTCTCAGAAAAACGTTTAATCCATTTGTACACTGCTGTTTTTTCTTTTTTTATGTCACTATCCCCATAAACTTCAACTAACATGTTTGTGATTTCACTTCCATTCTTACAAAATTTAAAAAGAAGTTTACGTTTGTTCATTGCTCTCTTTCAAGCTCCAACATTCTCATAACAATATACAGAAACACACAATAATAAACGCAACTCAACAAGACACCACCACATGTCGGCATGAATACAGCTGTGAGACAATGATATGCCAATGTTATGAAACCTTACTGAGTTGTTTGTATATTGTTGCCAACATGAGTGTTAGGTAGTTAGGTTTGCGAATTTAATTGTCAGACATCATATGGAAGCTTTCAAAATCTGGAATTTAAATAACTTAGCCATCACACTCAAATTTGGGGAGACAACATGTTTAAAGAATTTGAACAAGTCTTAGACAAAGGGGTTTTATTTATTTGTTTACTAGTATATGTAAGATAATGTAGCAATGGTTTCAACCAGGGACTTGGCAGATAATCAGGTATTATAAACAAATAAATATTGAGTAAATTCTGCTTTTCATGGTGTTATAATGATGGTAATACATTATAACAAATTTAAGTAGAAACAAGGCTTGCTTTATTTTATATAAACTGAAAGAGAAAATAATTATCACAATTATTTATAGAGGTATAAATTTGAAGATAGATTTCTGAGATAGAGATTTTCATTCTATAAATATTAAGTGTCAGCTATGCCTGGCATTTTTAGATGTTTGTGATGAATTTGGAAGATTGACAAAATTCTCTGGTTCTGTGAAGTTTACTGTCTAGCAAGGGAATAGATGAAGACAACAAGAGAATTATTAAATAAGTGATTTATATATTATGTTAGAAGGTGGTGAGTGCTGCAGACAAAAGACAAAGAAGAGCCGGGTAACCAGCATCAAGTACCCAGGACCAGAAGCTGTAAAAACAGGATAATTACAACAATTCTCTGAAACGTAATTTTCAAAGTCTGTGTAAAGATTTAAGCAAAATGTTGAGAGTAAACAATAACTGAAACAAATACTATCTGAATGTAATAGAATCTTTACCTAGGAAAGATTTGCATTTTAAGGACTATATTTGGAATAATATTATTTTACTTGACTAAATATATTAGAATGATATGGAATATTTGTGATCTGCTTTAAGAAGTTTGAGTTTCAGAACCAACAGGAATATGAGCTAGATGAACAAAACAATGTGAACTTCTTGTGTACACATTACTGAGAGAGGTTCTATCATATCTGCTACAGATTTCTCTTTACCCTTTCAAAGAGAAAGACTATAGTTTATTGAATTCAGGCAAGGGAGATACGTTTGTGTCAGGCTGTCATCTTGAAGACACATAATTAGATCTTTGACTCTTTTCTTCTTTCTTATACAACAGGGGTGTCCAAACTTTTGGCTTCCCTAGACCACATTAGAAGAATAAGAATTGTCGAGGGACACACATAAAATTCACTAAGACTAATGATATCTAATGAGCTAAAAAAAAACAACAACCTATAATTAAATCTCATAATGTTTTAATAAAGTTTACAAATTTGTGTTGGGCTGCATTGAAAGCTATCCAAGGCTGCATGTGGCCTATGGGCTGTGGGTTGCATGTGCTTGACTTAAAAACAATTTGATTTACACAGCTCCTTACACATATGTAGAGTATAAGGGTAGTTATTACAGGGACATATACTAGCAAAAGATTGAAAAACTTAATGACTACTGATAAAATGATTTAAAAAATTGTGTATCCATGTCAAAAATCTCAAAGTTCAACCGTTGCCCCTATAATTCCAGTGTGGTTTTGAATGCAGCTACTTTATCTACTGACATGAAAACAGTTGTCATTCTCCCCTAGAGTGACAGATTGAGTTCACTGAGCAGGCTGAATATGTCACACAAGTAAGCAAGTTTTGTGATCCATTCTATATCACTTAAATGTGCTGCCAGTGGTGACGGTTTTTTCCTAAAAGAAATCTCTGGAGAGGTTCTCATAACTTAAAATTTCTGGCCAGTGATCTAGCTTTACAAAGCCATCTCACTTCTACGTATAAGAAAAGACGTGTGTGCTCTGTATCTATCTCCTCACAGAGCTGCACAAACAGACTTGAGTTAAGGGCATGTACTTTAATGTGGTTGATAAATTTAATCATGTCCTGAAAAATGTTAAGTTCAGATGACATTTTTTGGCTAGCCAGCATTTCTCTATGGATGACACAGTTTGTAAACTTACATTCAGAAGCAACCTCTGTGGCCCAAGTAGTGAAACCAGAAAGCTGTCCAGTAATGGCAGCTGCTTCATCCATGCAAATACTGACACATGACCAGTTCAGCTTTCCTGATATGTAATAATTCAAAGAGTTGAATAGTTCTGCATTTGTGGTGTTGGTTGGCAATAGAAGTGCACATAGCATATCCTCATGCACATCCTCCTGAAAACACATCAAGCAAAAACAAGCGTTGTTGTCTTGTTGTCAACATTAGTAGATTCATCAGCCTGGATTGTGTACCACAGTGACTCATTTATCCTCTCTAACAATTGTGCCACAATAGCCTCTATTATCACATCAGTTCATCTAGTTGTGGTGCTAGCCAAAAGAGGAACACGTGACACCTTTTGAACTGCAGCTTCTCCTCAAAGTTCATGATAAATGTTCTTAGCAGCAGGCAGGATCAACTCTTCACGAATAGTAAAGGACTTCTTAGCTTTAGCAATGTAGTTAGCCACTAAGAATAATGTTCTCAGTGCAGACACATTTGACATAGTGGTGGCCTTCAATAATTTCTTCTGTTCACATTTTGATCTTCTGAAAAACTCCAAAGGCTTGTCTCATAATTCAGGGTGATTGGTCTTCATGAGGCAAAGCAGGTTGGAAGTTTTCATGGCTTCGTTGGATAGCTGGTCACCACATATTATACAAAGCTGGCTGGGAGAATGTGAATCACCTGTTACAATGAACCCATAATTTAAGTAGGACTCTTGGTATTTTACTGTAAATGCTGCTTTCTTTTTGTTGACAGTCTTAGAGACTGCTATCTCATCATTTGGTCTTTCCTCCTTTTTAATGAAGCTCTGCAGTAACATTTGTTTTTTACTCATTTTGGCTGGGGTTAGTTTGTGGGCCTACCAAAACTGCAACCAAGATAAGTGTGCAATACAGGAAAGAGGGGAGGGTGAAAGTTGTAAATAAATTAATGGGTAGGCCACCCATGTACTAAAAATAAGTGTCGAATTCAGACTTAAAGCTTGCCACCAGATGCAGCTATACAATTAAAGTACATCAACTCACTTGCCACTATAAAACCTGCCACCAGATGCAACTAAATTGTCACTTGCCACTTACTGATAATATTTTGATACAAGTCTGCAAACAGTTGATTTATTATGGTCCCTGTGCAGTCAAACCTCTCTGCTAATATTACTCCATATTTCCAGCCACTCCTTAGTGCTAACGTCACCACCTCAGCTCCACTTCAGATCATCAGGCATTCAGTTCTCATAAGGAGTGTACAACCTAGATCCCTCACATGTGCAGTTCACCATAGGGTTTGGGCCCCTATGAGAATCTAATGCTGCTGCTGATCTGATAGGAAGCAGAGCTCAGGAGGCGATGGGAGTGTTGGGGAGTAGCTGTAAAGACAATGAAACTTTGATGACTCACTCACCATTCACCTCCTGTGGGGCCATAGACAGGTACCAGTCTGTGGTCTGGGGGTTGGAGACCCTTGCCTAAGACCATGCAAGCATATTATAAATTATCAGAGTCTGTTATATTTATCTTCAAAATTTGTTTCTTCAACAGGAACCTTAAAAACAAATATACACAATTAAAGTATCAAAGGTAATGCTCTATGAACTTGATTTTTGGACTACCTTGTAAAACATTTTCTAGTCAATAAGCTTTCACAGCATTCCCATAGGGCTCACATGAAGAATTTAAATTTTTAATGTTTGTATCTATACACAATTTAAATGGCCAAAACTTCCCTTTATGTTCATCCAAAGAACAGGAAAATTCTCACACTATCGGATTTTTCCTTTCAACATTTCAAAAATGTGTTTGACCTCTTTTCTAAAAGGAAATACCTAAGATGATAGAAAGGATGTGATTTCTGAATGTTATACGATATTCTATTTGTATTTAATCACTGACATTTTCTGGGCAAAGGAAAAGTCCTTATATCTTTTGTACTCATCGGGGGATTTTGTGATGACTGTGTAGTGGACTTTTCCAGGAAGCAAAGAAACACAAATCACAAATTAAGATAAAAATTGTAGACAAAAACTTTGCTATTGAATCTTAAAGTAAAACAAGAAGAAGTTCAGACAAAAGTGCAATAATTCTCATTTATATATATTGTCACCACCAGATCCCAGCTGTGCTAAGATGCCACCAGAGCTTGGTGCACAGCTGTGACATTATAAAAGGGACTCAATTGCCAATCAGAGTTTGGCTTGAGAAATTTATTGTTTAAGCCATTCCTTAATAAAGCTTCTGGAACTCTGTGTCTGCTTCACTTATTGTTTCCATGAAAACCCCTGTATTGTGCAACTAAAGACATTGCAGAATTTCTCTATTATACTTAGTTATTTATTGTAAGGAATTCTCGCTTTGAAATAAAGTTCAACAGTGGATTTCTCTTATCTCTCTACAATTCTCTTTCTGAGGACACACATGAAGTAGAATATCAGAGAGCCATAACCTAAGTCCCCGATGTTTACTCAACAATCAGTGGGTTTATTGATGGTTAGTATCTCTTTAACCCTCTTTGAAAATGGTTTCAGGGGACAAATGTGGCACTGCTGATAGAATCATAAAGAAGATTAATTGCCATTATTATTGTTTTGCACCTGAAATGAAATCTCACGCACTTATTATGTACTGTGTGCCACAAATATGGCAGCTTCCCCAAAGGCAGTTTTCCTAAAACCCTAGCTTCATAGGATGTTTTGTTTCTGTTTTGCTGCAAAAATACTAACTAATAACTAACTAACTAAGTAACTAACTAACTAACTAACTAAATAAATAAATAAAATGTGAAAAAAGGAAAGATAAAAAATCTTTGGCTAAAATATATTTTTGATTTTCTTCTTACATAGTAATAATGTGCAATTGTAAAGGTTCCAAGATGTCCTAAAATGAAGAAACATATTATTCTTTGTTCAATATAATATTCAGGGGAAGCCAGGATTGCTCAGTGGGTTGAGTGCTCACTTTGCAGCACCAGGGACCCAGGATCAAATCCCGGCCCTGGCCCGTGTGGACCCATGTGCTGAGCTGGGGAGTACCCCCAGTTCAGTTCTCTCTCTGTCTCTGTATCTCTCTCTCTGTCTGTCAAAAACAATTAAAAAAAAAAGAATATATGTTAAAAAATATATATATATAATATTTATTCTCTATAGAACCCTTCTCCCTATAATATTAATCAACTAGCTCAGGGTTTTATGTATTATAAATCGGAAAGTTACTTCATAAGTCCCCATTAAAAAGAATTATTTGTTGTGATCAAAGTTTGTCTTTGATCAAATAAGAAAAGGAATAATTGTTAAAAAAAACCTACCATATATAAAACATTATGCTACTAGATATTATTCTTTTTTATAGCATGTTTCATTGAGCTTGACACATTTGATGTAAAATTCTGCCTTTCTAGAATCATTACAGGTAGGTATCCTTTATTTTTATATAATAGTTATACCTAAAGATTTAGAAAGTTATATAACTGGAAGCAGAGTTTCATTAATAAATCTGAAGGGTAGTTCAAGAGATTAAGTTATGACTTCAGATATGCTGAATGTCAGATAGTTATCTTCAAAGTTTAAAAATATATTAAATTTTGTATTTTTGTCAAATCAGCATCCTAGTTTTATATACTAGCTTCTGTTTCTGACCATAATTCTTAAAGGAAGAGAAGGGAAAAGGATTATAATACTGCCTGATAATTTTATTTAAAATTTAAGATCAGTTTATAGTATACATTTATTTAGCTTATTCTATGTCTGGCACAATTCTAAGCATGTGATACGCAGTGAGCACATTTATTCTGCACAGCAAACCTATGAGATATAAATCCTTATTAAGGTGGAATAATAAAGGCACAGATAGGTTAAGTATCTTGATCAAGGACACACAGCTAGTAAATAAAGTGTAAAGAAGTCACTCACACCTCTAACCACCGTACAGCTTTGCTGTACCTTTAAGATTATTAAATGTTCTACTCAACTATCCCTTGATTTGCCAAATATAAAAAATTTGAGTCATAGTTATAATAAAAAATTAATTCTATTGGAATTTAGAATAATGTTACCCTAAATAAAGAGTTGATTAAAAAAAAATCTCTTAGACTACAGCAATTCTATAGCTTTAATGAAGGCTAAAAAATCATGAGTGTTCTTTGCTTGCTTCTAAAATCTTAATAAGTTTAGAAGTCAGTTTCATAAGAAGCACATTTTCCAAATACCTTGCTTGTTGCTTCTTAGATTCCCTCAGTCATGTTGATTCAAGTGGATAAAATATAAACCTTGAAAATGATGATATAAATGCTGAGTACATTGATCTCAGAGGTGACTCTTTTACAAATAGTTTCAATTATTCCTTTCTGGATGCAAAGATTTGGTACTTTTATTTATGAGATTAGGTTCTGCATTTCTAACCTGAAGACTGCATCCTTCATTCTCACACATTACTAAAATAAAATACTGTACTTCCATGGTGTTTAAAGGTCTGTAAATCCTCCCAATTCTATTCATTTATAATATAGTCAAGAAAATTTAAGGATTAAGTTGTAAGCATGTTCATAATTCAAGTTTTCTGAATGAGTATAAATGTACAAATGAAGAAAACATTTTCCTGCATTCTGATGAAGTAGAGGCAACCATCTACATGAGACACAGACACCTTATATAACACCAATGCCTAAGCAAAGATGTTTGAGACACTCTAATCAGAATTTCCTATTAGATAATTTTATGGAACTTTGATCTATAGACAATCTATATATAATGCATGTATCAATAAAACCAAACAGCAAACAATATGCAATACAAAAGCAAAACTCAATATGCTTTGGTACCCTACTTTAATGACTTTCAAGATTTTAATAAGTTTGCCTTAGAAAGCTAGAGTTCAAACACCTTAGAATTAGCATTTGAAGAGTGGGATTTTATTTATAAAAATAAAACTTTTGTTGACATATGCATTTATGATAATACAATATAATATTGCATTTGGACCACATTCTAATTATATGTGATGTTCTTTATCTGTGAAGTTTTTACTGAATATCGTGAGTGTCTGTGTGTGTATGAAAAATTTTAACTCAGCTCTTAAAGTTGGATCAAAGAACCTTAGTATGACAACTGTAATTTTGACACAATTCCCCAGTAGATAAAAAAATTAGATATATAATTATTATACACATATATACAAGTATATACAGTTTTACTCAAGAGAAAAAAATTTGAGGATTTAAAGACCAATCCAGAAATCCTTTGTTCCTTGTATAATAAGAAAAAAATACTGAATGCCATTTTTATTTCTTTACAAATTTACCAATTGTTTATTACGCTTTCACTGATTTGAGTAGCAGAGTTCCAAGCCAAAGTCTTTACAATCTATTTCAATACAGCAAAACTATCATCATGCCTTCTGAAAATGATGGCTTCCATGAGATGATCATAATAGATCATCCTAAATTAGAAATCCTTTATGTAGTCTCTTCCAAAGCAAACAAGTGATCTGACATGGAATGTGTGCCTTTTTATTCCGTTCACTGTGCCACACATTTTCAATTCAACAAAAGTCCATGCTCTGTGCCAGGTACTGTTCTTGGTGCAAGGGTCAAAAATAAAAATAAAAATTATCTTTCCATAACTCACACTTCTAAGGAGAGGAACATGGACAAAGTTAAACAAAAATCTGCATATGGATGCTTATAACAGCTTTGTTCATAATCACCAAACCTGAAATTTACCATGATGTCCTTCCGTAGATGAGTAGATAAATAAACTGTGATACATCTAGGCAATGGAATATTATTCAACACTAAAGAAAAAATAGCTATAAAGCCACAAAAAGACATGGAGAAACCTTAAATACATATTAAGTGAAAGCAGCCAATTTGAAAAGGCTACTGTATTATTCCAACCATATGACATTCTGAAAAGGCAAAACTACGAAGATAGTACAATATCAGTGGTTTCCAGGAGTTATAGGGGAGGGTGGGATGAAAAGTGGGGTACAGAGAATTTTTAGAACACTAAAACTACTCTGTAAATTACAACGGTGGCTTCATAGACTGCATAACACCAAGAGTAAACCCTAATGTAAACTATGGACTTTTGGTGATAATGAAATGTCAATGTAAGTTCATCAATTTTAACAAATGTATCACTGTGGAAACAACTTTTAACCGTGAAGGTGACTATGCATATGTGGGGATAGGGAGTATATGAGAAATCTGTCTACTTTCTATTCAAATCTACCATAAATCTAAAACTTTCCTAAAAAAAAATGTATTAAAAATAATACTTATAGGTGAAGCTGGGATGGCTCAGTGGGTTAAGCGCTCACTTGGCATCCTGGGGGACTGAGGATTGGATCCTGGCCCCAGCCCACGAGGATCCATATGCTAAACTGGGGATTGCTTCCCATGCGGGAGGCCCCCAGTTTGGTTTTCACCCCCCAATTCAGTGCCTGGCTTGATGGGGTGTGCCTCCTATGCAGGAGGTCCCCAGCCCAGTTCCTGCTCTGTGTGGCCCGCATCCAGCTGTGTGGAATGAAACCATGTTGAAAACTGACGACATACAACTATGGAGACTGCTCTGGGCCCTCCCCTTCTCTCTGTCCTCTCTGTTTCTGTCTCTGTCAAAAAAAAAAATCTTTAAAATAACACTTATAATATAGAATGGTATGTGCAGCATAGAAATAGAAAAAAAATCTCCAAGCAAGAAAAAGACAAGAAATGGTGCATAAAATGATATTTAAGATAGTTTGTGAAGGATGAATAAGAGTTTTCTTAATACCAAAAATATTTTTTTAATACCAAAAATATTATTCTTCCTGTAACTGTGATTTAATTTTCAGTTTCAGATTGAAGACATTTCTATCTTAGAATAGGATCAAGAATAAAGTCTATCCTAATAGCTCTAATATTCTTAGAGTAGTAAAAGTATTTTAACAATGATGTGATGATGTTAACCTTCAAGGGTGATGGCTGATGAAGTTTCAGAGATACACTTGTGTCTAACACAATATATGTTAGCTGTCCAAGCACTTGGAGGAGCTGAGAAATGAGAAAGGAAGTAATGTCTCAGCAAAAAATGGGAAGGGTCTATACCATCTGACTTAAGTAGTCATCAGAATTCCACTAAGTAAAATATGTTTTGAACATGTAGTGCACACAAAGGGCCATTCCAAGCTCCTAAAGAAAATCCACACTATGGATGGGGACAACACTTACTAAGTGATGATTATGTGTTAAAAACTATGGCAGAGGCAATTCACAAAACCACAGGGAGGTTTCACTAACAAAAAGGCTAAAAAAGAGTCACTTGAATGAAACTAAGAAGTGCAATTTAAGTAAAATAAATCAGAGCCCACAGATGCTGCAAGGCAGGATATCAGGCCAACTGCAGCTTTGGAGAACATATATATGGAGACAAATTTCCTGGGGGATAATTTTCAGGAAAAAAATTCATATTTCATTTTAGGTCATTATACCACATTTCATTTGCATGTGTGTGTGTGTGTGTGTGTGTATGTGTGTGTGAATTATCTCATTTAAAACAAACTGTTAGAAAAAAGTTTATCATAAAGCCAGTTTGCATTGAAGTAACTTTTTGCTATTTTTTTTTTTTTTAAGATTTATTTTATTTTTTGACAGTCAGAGCAAGAGAGACAGAGATAGACAGAGAGAATGGGAAGTGCCCAGAGCAGTCTCTGTAGTTGTATGTCATCTGTTTTCAACATAGTCTTGGTTCCATACAGGTGGGTGGGGGCCGTGCAGGGCAGGAACTGGGCTGGGGGTCTCCTGCATGGGAGGCATGGGCCCTCGAGCCAGGGTCCAAACCTGGGTCCAAGAACCAAATTGGGGACCTCCCACATGGGAAGCACACCTCAGTTCAGCATATGGTTCCACACAGGCCGGGCCAGGATTCGATCATCGGTCCCCAGGGCTTCAAAGAGAGTGCTTAACCCACTGAGCCATCACGGCTTCCCTGAAGTAGCTTTTGTCTAGCTAGGAATTTGTGACTCTTACTCTTCATGCATAAAGTTATTCATTTAAAAAAAAAAAAAAAAGAGAGAGAGAAAAAATGTCTTATTGCCCAGTATGGCAAAGTAAGTTCACAACTACATGTCAAGGTCAATTATGTCTTAGATGTGTTATTGCGGCATTTGGTGTAAGGATTTGAAGGCCCAGTCTGGGCCTAAAGGTAAAGAGTGCCATGTTTGATTAGTGGTTTCTGCCACTCACCAGGGAGTATGAATATTGAATTTCAACCTAATCCCTTAAGAAGCTATTTATTTTGCATCAGACTGAAGCATGTGGAAGTAGAATCCCCAATGTCAACAGTGGCTGGCACTTATTAAGCACTTACAGAGTGCTTTCTGCCGTTGAAAAATTTTATACGTATTAATTCATTTAATCCTTACAATAGCCTTGTGAGGTGGAAACGAAGGCACAAAAAAGTCAAGAAATGTGGGGAAGCTGGGATGGCTCAGCGGGTTAAGAGCTCGCTTTGAAGACCCAAGGACCGAGGATTGAATCCCGGCTCCGGCCAAGGCGGACCCACATGCTGAACTGGGGTGTGCTTCCCGAATGCACTGAGGCCCCCAGTTCAGTTAAAAAAACAACTCAAGAAATGTGTACAAGGATGGCAGCTAGTGAATTAAGCTTCCAACTTTGGCAGTAGACTACAGGGGACGTGCTCTTGCCAGCTGCACAACAGAGAGTCCCTGTCAACCATCATGCTAAATTATTCATAGGTCAATGTCAAATATATCAGAAATGCCCTAAAGAGTAGTAATACATATTCAAATATTATTCAAATAAACAATCAATTGGAATTCTGCAGGCATAGCAACCTCTCTGTGCTTTGGAGCCAGCCAGAGATGTTTGTTTTCAATTCTGCGGTCCTCTAACGTAGTTTCATCCTAGTGTACACCAAATGTAAGAGAGGGAAAGGACTACAGTTTAAGAGCTTCATAGACTCAAATCCCAGTGTCTGTGGATTTATAGAAATAACTTCTCTGAACTTAAGGGTTCTCCTGTCTAAAATGAAAATATATGAAACAACATAAATTTGCCTAATTAAGGTAAAACAAGATGATATCCTCTAATGGAAATGCCTGATGTTAAGCTTGTAGTGTAAGCGTCTGACATAGAACTTTTGATTGGCCAGGCATCTTGAATAAACATACTGCCATTTTTCAGAAGGAATCCCTGCCATTATGCAGAATGTAATTGTAACAATCACAGGTGACATCCGTTTTTATATATTTAAAAATAAAAGTACAAACTACATATCGTGTGTGTATATATTCTAGCAAAATGACTACATAAGAAACCAGGCCTCCTCCAACTATGACGCTTCCCTTTTAGTAACCCCTGGATAAACTAGATAACTGATCTCTTGAGTGACCCTGCATTTCCCTAATTCCCACTCTTATGTTTTAATTAAACATAAGTAAACACCAATTAAAGAGTGAACTTGGGAAAGTACACATACCCTATGCTCAACTCTAATAAAGGCAGAGCCCTGAGTCCAGGCTTCTTTCCTCTACCTGGCTGTGCAGCCCTCAGGCATGCCACCATCCAGAACCTGTAAGATAACTTGTTCTTCAGAGTTCCCTAATGGCTTTGCTGAGGTGTACCCTGCAATTATAGGAATCACAGGGAAGGGGAAGGGAGGAGGGAATATCTGCAGGACTCACTAGGACTAAAGCCATTCCTAAAGAAGAACACTATTATTAATAGGCAGGGGCCTACACCACATATGCCAGAGCACCTGGAACAATGCCTGTTATATATTAATAGTGTATCAGCGGGATGCGATCTTCTAGCTTCCCCGGACAGCATTAGAAGAAGACAAATTTGGGAAAGCTGGGATGGCTCAGTGGGTTGAGTGCTCGCTTTGCATTCCTGGGGCCCAAGGATCGAATCCCGGCCCTGGCCCGTGTGGACCCATATGCTGAACTGGGGAGTGCCCCCAGTTCAGTTCTCACTGGGGCGAGACCCCAGCCCAGTTCCTGCACTGTGCAGCCCCGCACCCACCTGCGGAATGAAACCAATGATGTGCAACTATGGAGACTGTTCTGGGCCCTCCCCCTTCTCTCTGTCTCTGTCTCTGTATCTCTCTCTCTCTCTCTCTGTCAAAAACAACAAAAATAAATCTTTAAAAAAAAAGAAAAAAAGATGGCGAATTTTCTTGGGTCACACATAAAATACAACAACACTAACAGCTGGTGAGCTAAAATTAAAAAATTGCCAAAAAAAATCATGTTTTATGAAAGTTTACAAATTTGTGGGGAAGCTGGGATGGCTCAGTGGGTTAAGCACTCTCTTTGCATCCCGGAGCCCAAGGATCGAATCTTGGGCCTGGCTCATGCTGACCCATATACTGAACTGGGGTGTGCCCCCAGTTCAGTTCTTGCCAGGGCCTATGCAGGAGGCTCCCAGCCCAGCTCCTGCCCTGTGCAGCCCCATACCCACCTGTGGAGTGAAACTATATGGAAAACTAATGTCAACTATGGAAACTGCTCTGAGCCCTCCCTCTTCTCTCTGTCTGTCTCTCTCTCTGTCAACAAAACAATAAAAATAAATCTTAAAAAAAAAAAGTTTACAAATTTGTGTTGAGCTGCATTCAAAGCCATCTGGACTACCTGCCGCCTATGGGCCACAGATAAGACAAGCTTCTAGTTTAGCTTCCAAATATTTTCTCAGCTTCTTCTTCTATGTCATTGTACACATGAATAAATAAATTAGGGGACTACTTTAAAGGCAACACTTCTATACTATACATAATTTCTTCTTTTAATTATTTGAATATAAAAAAGAAGAGATCATCTGTGATTATTACAATCACGCATTGCTTAATGACAGGGATACCTTCTGAACAATTCACCATTCAGTGATTTTTGTCATTGTGCAAACATAGAATGCCCTTACATGAATCTAGCTGGTATAGCCTATTATATACCTAGGTAACATGGTATAGTCTATTGCTCCTAGACTACAGCTTGTACAACATGTAAAATAACATGAGATTAAATCAAGCCCAAGGAAAACTGAGGCAATCAAGAGGTACATTAACTGTGAGCTGCATAGGACCACTGCTGCCATCGCATGGCATACTATTTTACAGCAAACTTTTTTTATAAGTAGAAAGTGAGCACTCTAAAATAATGATAAAAAGTATAGTATAGTTAATACATGAACCAATAACACAGCCACTTATTATCATTATCAAGTATTAGGTACTGTACATAACTGTATATGCTATGCTTTCCTACAGCACAGCAGGTCCATTACACCAACCTGACCGCAACACACATGAGTAATGTGACATTATGATGACTGTGATGCCACTGGGTGATAGGGATTTTTCAGTTTCATTATAATTTTATGGGACTCTTAATCATATATGCGGTCCATTACTGGCTGAACTGTCACTGTGCTGTTTCATCTTCAGTTTATTTCTTTGACATTGTAAATTGTAGGTAAGGGGTAGTTTGAATAAACAGAGACAAAGATACTGAATATGTGTGATATTTTTGGAAGAGGGACATATAAATCTGCATTCTAATAATGTTGTCTTTGAGATTATGGTATGTTTAAATATTGTAGCTCTTTTTTCTTTCTAGGTCTATACCTATGCTGCTCAGTACTGAATTACCCAATATTGTGCTGACATGTTTAAAAGATATATTACTTGTTTAAATATTCCTGGATGGTAATTGTTAAACCTTGTAAAAAACTTTGGTGAAATTGGGAAAGCCAGGATAGCTCAGTGGGTTAAGTGCTCTCTTTGCAGCCGTGGGGACCAATGATCGAATTCTGGCCCTGGCCTGTGAGGACCCATATGCTGAACTGGAGTGTGCTTCCCATGCAGGAGGTCCCCAGCCCAGTTCCTACCCTGTGTGGCCCCCACCCATCTGTGTGGAATAAAACCATGTCGAAAATCAATGATGTGCAACTATGGAGACTGCTCTGGGTCCTCTCCCTTCTCTCTCTGTCCCTCTCTGTCTGTCTCTCTCTGTCTCGGTCAAAAACAATAAAATAAAATATTTTTTAAAAATTTTCAATAAAATACACAAAATCATAAGCTTATAGTTTTTTAGAGAATGATAAAAGCATTCATTGAAATATTTTATAAGAATCATTTATGAAGATAACACACACACACACACACACACACGGCTCTGCTTAATGTAATTATGGTTCATTCCTGTGAGTACAAAGTGAGAGAAAATATTAAGAGCAAAAGACCCTCTCTTTCCTTAAAAACTCTTATGCTGAATATGGGTTTTCATTCTGTATAAATCATGGATTATTTTAGTAATGCTGAAATTTAGGCCATTATCTAAGATGTATTTACTTAAAATAATTTCTATTAAAGCTTGATTAATTGGTATAGATAGCCCTTCTGTGTAATTTCATTTTAGCATGCTTCTTGATTACAGAAAGAATCTGAAGAAATTAGATAAGTGCCTATCACATGACTCTTTTAATTACCATTGTAATCATAAACTATGTTAGCCAACACTAGTTTCTTTATTTGTGGCAAATGATTAAGAACAAAAGTGGGCTTTGAGATCAGATAGTGTGTGTCTAAGATGCCTTATCAGCTCTGTGTACCTGACTGTGATCGCAGGAGGGTTTTATGTTATTTACTGTCCAATATTTTAGCAAAAGGAACTGCCATTTTATACTGTTCAAAGCATGATTTTCAATGGCTTCACAGAGTTTTATTATTTGTCCACATTATAAATTGTTTTATATTATAAAAAGCCAGTTGATGATATGTTAAGTTTGCCTCCATTTTCCTATGTAAGTCAATAGTCTATATATTCTTTGTAAGAATCAATGATTAATTCCTCTGAATTCATTATTCAAATTGGAAATCTTCTGCCAATATATGTAGCTCTTTTGACAATATTGATATGTCTTATCACACTGCTTCAAAAAAAGCGTAGCAACATCCACTATCACAGCTGATACAATAATATCTATTTCCCTGAAATCTCACTAACACTGGCTATGATCATATTCTTAAATAAAAATTTAAGAACTTTATGAAGAAAATAACATCTTTCATCTAAGTTTATGTATTTTTGAATAGCAGAAATCTGAGTAGTATTCACATGCTTATTTTAATTTTGCATGCATTTGTGTATTGCATGTTACAGTTAGATTCTATAGCTAAAAGCGCCACTGTTCATAGTATAGAATCCCAATAGTTTTAATTTTATTTGGCACTCAATTTACTTAAAGTAGCAGGCTATTTCTCCACTATAACTTAACACTTTATATGTTTGATATATTTAATTTGCAAAAAATATAAGTAAACAGCAAGTGTTTTGAAGAAGTAAATTTAATATCAAATAGGTAAAAAAAAATTCTATTTCAGCTCATATGAGTTATTTTACAAGACCATGAAGTAGAAAATTTGTTATTTAAGTAGCTACATGGAGAATTTCAACTGTATTCAACATATACTTAAATACTAGTAGTTCTAAGAAAACAAGTTTCTGCTTTTTTTCACCACATTCCACTTCATTTTCTTTCCTCCATGTTAATGGCTATAGTAGGGGTATATCATACATAGTAATAAACTAGTCTTAAACATTCTATGGTCTTTTTATAAAAAATAATGAATTTGAACCCAGTAAAAGAGAATGATTTAGTTGACCACAATCCTTTGTTTTAAGTGAATTGTTTCATCTTTGTAAACGTTTTTAATTAAAAGAGGTATTTGTCCAGTTTCATAAAAGATCACCAAACTATGATGAGCTGTAGCTTAATTATATACAAAGATAATGTTTTAGTTTTAAGTTTCAATCCTTCCCAAGTCAGAAGATAATGATAAGATGGCAGGATGGTAAGTTTTGTTAAAAATTTGATTGCAAAGATATATAACTTGGATTCAAGTATGTTGAGAAGATGTTTATGAAAAAATAAACACATATGTATCATTTAATTTCTCCCCAGAATTAAAATAAATGAAACAATTAAATAATAATTAACAGGTAAAACTGTATTTTCTCAATGTATGAAATATATAAATATATCCTCTATTTTTTCAGAGCAATGAGACAGCACACGTTACATAAATCTTAGAAATAACATTTTTTCTGAAGAATTTAATTAAGTTAGTTAATGTTAAATAGATATCTCATCATGAACTAGTACCAGGAGAAAAAAAATCTTAAATGTATAGATTTGGTTTAAACTTTGTAGATAAGATCAGTATGTTTATGAATGTTATTTAAATGGTAATTTTAAATCATAGCTATACTATACTAATGTTGATTATGTATTTCAAATATAACTTAGGAAATTATACAATTCTATATGTGTGGAAGAATTCTTTTGGTTGTTATTCTTACCATATAAAAAGGACTAGATCTGCAAACAAACATGAATATATAATACATAATAATAATTATATATTTATATAAGTGTCTTCAGTTTGCTATACACAATGAAAGCACATATGCAAAGGGTTACTCAAACAACCATAAAAGTAATTCCTTTTCAAATTTAGAATGTGCATTTGCATAAAACCTCATATACTGATTTTAATACATTTAATAACTTTTCTTTATCAAAAAATAAGAAACAGACCAATTTTATTATGGAATGTAAGCATGCACACAAACACACAAATAAGTTTTCAGATATAGAAAGTTTTCTGAATCCTAATGTGGGGAATGAAATATAAATTATAAGCCAAACATTTTAAATCCAAGCAAGTAGAGTACAATACCTTACTACTCAAAAGATACCAAATCATTAATCAATTTGTAATATATTCTGTTAATTTTCAGATGTGGTTCCAATCCCTTGTTTCCTTTTTTAATCATGAAACTAATTCTGAAATATAATGTAATACTGAACACAGGAACATGGAAAAGGCTAAAGGAAGAAAAGGAAACAAATTAGTATGATGTTCTTCTAGTTTATTTTTGGCTTCATTCTCTCTTTTTACCTTTTTTTTTTTTGGTGGGGAATACTCATTTTGTGGGAAAAGTCACTTGTGTTCTTAAGACAATAAAAAGGCCATCTTTACCAGTACATTCTGGCACAGAGCTAAGATAACGACAACTTAAAAAAAAAAAAGCAACCTAAATTTACCCATAGAAAAACCTCACATATTTAAACCAACCTTTGATTTTCTAATCAACCCTACTTCAGGATCAGAAAGAATCTAAAGTCCCATTGTTGCTCAGTTCCCTTTCTTGCTGAGGTCTCTGTTGGGGTCTACAGCCCTCTGTGTCAGCTCCCTGGGCTTTTGCCAATCTTACTGCACATCTCTTATAAGGTAAGCAAGGTTTTAAATTGGACTTCAGCTTGGGGTGCTGCCAAGTCAGCGGCACTTTAAGGTATTATACCCCATAATGATGAAAAATAACTCATTTCTAAATAGCTCATTATATTTCTTCTAACTTAGTAAAATTCAAAGGTGTCCTAAAAACTAACAAACATGACCTTTGGGAATAACATACTAAGCCCCAACCAGATTATTAGCTAAAGCTGATGAACATATTGCTATGTTGAAAGTTTTCTTTCTTACTGAAAATCTATACACTCCTACCATCTAATGAAATAGTTATTTGCTGTGAAACTTGGTACCTCTGTGTCTCCATATAAACTTATATTTAATAAACTTTTGAGAACTACTATAGAGCATATAAAAATGCCTTTTGTATGTGTGTTATAGCATTTTCTCCCTTCTCACATCAAACAAAAACATAATTTTTGTTCAGTCAAACCCAGGTGTCCAATGTGAGGTGAAAGGAGGGAATGTGATTTTTTTGCACGGTGACATACAGTGCCTGCTCCATTGGATCTTCAATGTCAGTCTCCCCTATGTCAACAACCGGAGTCATTAGCAGTTTTTCAAAAGGGATACATATTAGAACTTCCTGACAAATGCTTTCTTATGTTTGCTCATTTTCTTAATCACTTAACCCGTAACCAGAGAGTACTGTCACGGTAACATACTCTGTCTAGAATGAGTGCACAGAATGTTCTTAAACCAACCACTGGGTGGGAGTCTTAAGAATCCATTACATCAAAAAAGACTAGGTATTGCTTTGATTTGATTTGTTTAAATCAGGAATTAAAACAATGGTTTTCTTTCCCCCCAGGAGAATAGAATGAAAACTTCCAATGTATCTCAATATTAGAAAATTCAAGTCACAAAGTTGGTTTGACGTGGAGTAACTTTCTTGGTAGTTTTGACCCTAATATTACTTTATATTCATTTTATTCTTAGTTAAATTTATGCTTATAATGGTATAAATGTATACTGGTTCATTTGAGATGGCCCATTATATAGATAAATCACATCAAACAATAGAAAGTGTTGTTTGGAATATATATTCAAATAAATCATGCTTTCCTTATGTAATTATTCTGAGATAAATTAAATAGCACGTGGGGCTTGCTTTAAACCAAGTAAAGGTGAAGAAGCAACATTTTTCTTAACATTTTAACTACTTTTTAAAAATAGTATGAAATGAAACTAAAATGCATATTTAAAATATTTTTTCTATATTTTAATTTCCTAGAAAAAATATTTTTTAAGTATATAACATAAGCATGATGGGACTATTTTTGTAATTCTTTAGACTAATTATAAGATTGCATTTTACAGTAATATAAGTTAGTGAGTGAAAAAGTTTAGAAAAATGTCCATTTCAATTAATCATGACTTTCAGTGTGTTTGTGTAATAAGTGGCAGGACTCTCTTGTGAAAGCCAAACATATTGACTGATAAATTGAATCTCATTTTGAGAGGGGAGAATCAGAAGTACCCCACAGGGTTGTGCACCCTTCCCCAACCTGCTCCCATAGGATTCTCCAGGGAAAAGTTTGAAAACCATTGGCAATCCTCCTACCCTTCAATGAACAGCCCTCCAGACAACCTCTGCCCACATACCCACCCTCTCCTGCAAACTGAAACTTTATTGCCATCCCTGTACTTGAATATTAGCTGGCAATTGGCTTATGGATAAAACTTTGATTCTAAATGAACTTCTTCCCTAATCCCTATTTATGTATATAGCTATATAAAACATATAAAAATAAACATCTAGCTTATCTTATTAAAGTAGTATATGAGGGCTTCCCAGAAAATATCCAACCATTGTCAATACAATGAGAATTGTTACATGCTGGATACTTTCTGGACAGCCCTCGTAATATTATATGTACAGTGTTCATGCTATATTTAAAAAACATAAATATCATGAGCTACAAACACTCAAAATTATTTTTTTCTTGCCACATGTTTTTTTTTGGCAGGGGTGCATAGTTAAACCTGGCTCTCCATCAGCTCAATGATTCTCATTCTGCCCACTCTTATTAAGTCAATTAGAAAAATTCACTTTAAATTTGGGTTCACTGGCTTATTAATTGTACTACAGGGAAGGCTGAAACTCTTTGGCAAGCATCTCACAGGCATCCTATATGCAGTTTTCTGTAATACTCTTAATAAAGTCTGCCTTTTCCTTTTAGTGAAAATATTTCACTTTGAACTAGATAGAATGACCTCCATGCCCCCCCACAAATAAAAGACACACATAGAATCAGAAATGATTAATAAGAACAAAGTAAAATTTCAGATTTCCAAAAAGTCTGTAGTAGATAAAATACTTTTTTTTTTAAATTAGGGTTCAATTTAAAACTCAATTGTATTCAATTTGAAAAGCATTAATTGGGAATTTACTGAATGAAATTTATTCAGCTTAGTACTGTGAGAATTGCAAAATTTGATGAGATTAGGATTAATTAGGAGTTAATTAGTCATCACATGGTCTGGTGAGGATTGGATAGTTAGGAAGACTTATTTCCTACCAAGAGCACAGTTAACAGAAACAAGAATTTCTAAGGCAGTTTTGCAAAGGTAATTTTATATTATTTCACTACAGTAAATATTAATGGCTATAAAAGTATGAATATAGGGGATGCCAGGATAGCTCAGCAGGTCAAATGCTTGCCCTGTAACTGCAAGGTCCAGGGATCAGATCCTGGACCTGGCCCCAGCCCCATGCAAACCCATTTGCTGAACTTCGGTGCAGCTGGGATGGGGTCAAAGGTTCTCACCTCCCATGCAGGAGGCCCCCAGTAGGATTCCCACCTCATGTGGCCCCAATCCACCTGTGTGGAATGAAACTATTTCACAACTAATGATGTACAACAATAGAGACTGCTTTGCCTCCTTCCACCCATCCATCTTTCTTTCTTTCTTTCTTTCTTTCTTTCTTTCTTTCTTTCTTTCTTTCTTTCTTTCTTTCTTTCTTTCTTTTCTTTCTCACCTTTTCTCAAATAAAATAAATCTTTAAAATTCTCTTAAACTATGACTCTATAATTTTATAATAGTAAATGTTAGTGATTTTGTTTGTATATATTTAGAGTAAGAAAGCATAATTCATGAAAATCACATTGAACAAAAAACAAAAGAAAAACACTTTGGCTTGTGGCTGAATTTATATAAGACAGTGAATATAGATTTTGAATATCACATATACAACTCATATAGACATAAAATGTCATGAGCATTTTATTTCTTGACATAATGAATAAATAAATATTGCACTTAGTTTAATAAGTATTGTAAAATACACTAGTGGAAGAAATACATATGAAATAAAAGTATTGCCATTCAAGTGCATATGTGTATTAAATATTATTTAGAGAAAGCAAAAAATAAAAAAAGCAAGAGATATGGTATAATATAGGCTCGGGGTTTAGAGGCCCTTTGTAGACTTCATGGTAACTGAACTGAGCCTTAAATGATCGGTGGATTCAGAATGAGTAAAAGTGACTTTGTCTTGTGTGTACTTCTTTGGAGGAAACAAAATGAATGTTCTATAGACATGTACAGGGCAAATGTATATGGCTTCACATATTTTATATTTTCAGACCTGAGTTAAAATGTGTTTGCATATGTGTAGTTTAAACCAGTAATTCTTTTTACTTGGGGCTGAGCCACAGTAGTTTGGGTTTTAAGATTGGGATTAGGGGAAGCTGGGATGTCTCAGTGGGTTAAGCGCTCACTTTGCAGCGCTGGGGACCGAGGATCGAATCCCGGCCCCAGTCCATGCGGAACCATGTGCTGAACTGGGGAGTTCCCCCAGTTCAGTTCTCTCTCTGTCTCTGTCTCTGTCTCTGTCTCTGTCTCTCTCTCTCTCTCTCTCTCTCTGTCAAAAAATTAATAAAAATGAATACATAAAACTTAAAAAAAAAAAAGAATTCTTAAAAAAAAAAAAAGATTGGGATTAGTTTAACAGGCCAGTGTTAAAGTAATTCTGGGATGTCATATTCGTGCATCTACTTATTATTAATTATTTATGCTTGCAAAGCACATTTGTTTATGTTCACACCCCTCTTTGCAGGTATAGAACAACTGTGATGGGATTGATCTGCGTCCTGGTGCTCAGCTACTCTGACAAAACAGCTGTCCTCATCAGAGCTGAAGGCTCCTTCCATCAGCCAAATTGATTGCAAGCGACATTTGACAAAGTGGCTAATCAGAGCAGTAGTCAGTTCCCTTTGGTGCAGACACTATCCAATCAGACAGATCCTCTCTGGCGAAGAGGAGACAAAATTAGAAGGACCTGAAACACTCTCCACCACACTGCTTAATGAGACTAACTAACATTCAGAGAATGGGCAATAGATATTTCAATTTAAACCTATGGCCCAACATGAATGCAGAAGACTGGCACATCTTTAACATCCATTTATACATTCATATTATATAGACTATGTTCTATTAAATTATGTTAGTAAACTTACTTACAATGAACAATTTCCGTTTTGGCTACTTGCTTTTGGAATGACAATAAAGTCACATGGTTAAAAAAGTAACCAATTTTAATTTTGCTTAACCCAGTGTTTTCCAAGATATTTGATTCTAAAACATGTTAAGGGGTAAATGTGTCCACTAAATTGTGTATGGAAAACATTGTTTTAGCATAGTTATTCTTGGTGTTAAAAAATGATCTACCTGTATACATTTCTACATCAATCTAAACCACATGCTAAATTTGCTTGACCCCACTGAGAGCTGAACCCCCACAACTCTAATAGAGAAAATCTAAGGAATACTACTCCAAAACTCAATCTGCCTCAGTAGTAACTAGATCTATATTCTAACCCAGGTTCAGTAATCAAGTGCCTCCTGATGTTTGTGCTTATATCTACCTCGTAAAATTACAAGTGTTCTCTCTTCCTTATTTGAGGCTTTGCTTAGAGAGCAGGTTTCACATTCCAACCCATCCAAACATAAGACCCTGCCATGTTCATGTGAGCCCTTCTGAAAAAAGGAGTCACAAAGTCCATGAGTATGATAGGCACTTGTCTTTCTTACTACTTCTCTAGTAATTGCAAAATTTCCTAGATATTTTTTTTTCTTCTGACGTATAGTCACTTATTTATCTTTTGCTGGATGGAGAATCTTCATTCTCTTCCTATAGCCCTTTCTTCCTTGAAAGGTTTCCTAATATCCTCAGTAGCTGATTCCACATGAGTAGTGTACTTGCTTCCATGAGACTTACGTCTGTTCTATATCATCTCCTGTGCTGACCTGCGCCCCTCATCCTGAGCATCCAACTATAAACGTAGCTTACTGCCTATAGCCATTATTTGATTCCTGAATAACTAAGAGCTGGCCTATGTGAGTAGTTAAGGGGGAAATGTTTTAACACCATTTTTAGTTTAATGAAATTTACTAACCATAAAAAAAGAAAGTTGGTGGGGGATAAGTTTTATTTTACTTTTTCACTTTTCTTTTCTTTCTTTCCTTTCTGTTGTTTGTTTGTTTTCTTTCTTAGTCAGTGAAAATGTCAGAGAACTCATCTCTTAAGAGTTGTTTTACCATCACATAGGTTTCTCTTTTCATTGATATTTACCTGGATTACCTTCATTTAGTTTGGATATATCTGAGTAGAACTTCTAAAGAAAGCATTTCTTACCATTTATACATGTGTTCATTATGAATTTGACATAAGCCTGCATGTCACACTGTTCCAAGAATGTCAAAAGAACACCCAGACCCAAATTTCCCATTCTTAAATCATGATTGCCTTATCTTACTTGACAAAACTGAAAGCAAGAAACAAACGTTGCATCTAAGGTATGAAATTAACATGATGACTTTGACCTTTGCAAAGCAGATGTACTGTGAAGAGACTGTCTTAAAAGTGCCTCAGAATCTAGTACCTTGACAACCACTAAGCAAAATAATTTTGCCTGCATATTCTCCAGATAATGATAAATATCTCCCTATAAGCGAATACTTAGCTTTTGTTCATAATAAAATTATATGTAACTATGAAATAATGGTATTCATTTGTTTTCAAAATCATCTCAATGTTAATCAATATTTTAAAAATAGTCACCCAATTTTTTATTTCTTAGTTTTTTTCTAATTTTAATTCATATGGGTCAGTTCAGCTCAATCTCAGCCTTACTCATGTGGTCCTCAGTCTCCATTTAAATCTGTGCTGGCCCCATTTCTCAGGCAGAATAGAGGTTAGAGACAAGCAATAGCTTATATGCCAGTTTCCATCCTACTTTCACCTCCATACCAGAAGGTAAAGTGCTCAGAAACCACTAGCCCCTCCATAGGAAGACCAGACTATTTGATCTCATGTACCATGTCTTGGTTGGAAAGAGGCAATAGAATAAAATAGCTTAATGTGTGGGTCCTGTGTTTATGCTTAGATACATTAGCTTTGCTCTTCCCTAAGTATGAAATCTTTGAAAAATTATTTAAATTCTCTAAGACTTGATTTTACAAAGGTTTCAAAACTAGTTTGTAAATGACCATGTTTCTTCTCTCCTTTTAATTCACGAGGAGCTCCCCAAGACCTGCAGGATAAATTATATTCTTTATGGTGGGGCATAGAGGGCTCTTCATAATCTTATTCCCACTCTTGAAAGCCCTACTTAGCTCCAGTTAGGCTCAATAACCACCAGTGATTTGCTGTGCAACCTTGAGTAAATCCCTGACCTCCCTGTGCTCCAGTTTCCACATCCATCATTAAATTGATATTTTAATGATATATAATTCATATGAGTATTATACTCAAAATAATGTCTGACATATAAATTCATAAGAAATGTTAGTTTAGTGTTATTGGTTTTATTTTTTGCTGCCCCTTCATATTTGTGGTAGGCCTTGTTCAAAACATGCCTCTGGGTGTAAATACATGGAAGATTTTTAGGTCCAACAATGTAGGACAAGATAATGCATGATTGTATAAAAATTTCAGAAGAAACTTTAGAGGTAGGTCTGGTATTATGATTTGATGAGTAGCAGCAGTGCTACTGGTTTGTATGAAAATATGAACCATTTCTAGGCAGTGGTATGGCTGTGTGGGATTGAGAGAGTCAGGGCCTGGGAGCCCCTTCGCTTAAGACTCCTTGACCATGTGCATTTCTAAGTTATCGAGGTCTGTTAGCCAACAGCCACTGCCAAACAGTGAAGGTCTAGAGGGAGACCTTGAGAAACAGTGCTTGATCAGCTCTTCAAGCTCCATCACGTCCTTGTGACGCTCAATAAAGCTCGTGAGCAGAACAGATCACTATCCTTGAGTTGCTCTCTCCACAAACCCAGCCTGGGAACTTGAAAATACCTATTCCAGCCTTTGCTGCTCCATCTGCCTAAAAAGCCTGTTCTCCTGAGCTATCCTTTTAGCCTAAATCCCTATTTTATTTTTTGTTTTGAATAATTTAACTATTTAACTTCAGTGAAATACAGCAAGAACTAGGTAACGATAAGTAGTAATAAGATGACCTCCTAGAGCTCATTTTCAAACCTGATCAGAAAACATTCTAGGGCAAGCTGGGATGGCTCAGCAGGTTGAGCACTCGCTTTGCAGCTCCCCGGCCTAAGGATCAAGTGTCAGCCCTGACCCAGGTGGACCCATATGCTGAACTGGGGTGTGCTACCAGTTCAGTTCTTGCCAGGGCTTATGTGGGAGGCTCCCGGTCCAGTTCCTGCCCTGCGCAGCCCCATGCCCACCTGTGGAGTGAAACTCTATGAAAAACTAATGCTGTTAACTGTGGAGACTGCTCTGGGCCCTCCCCCTTCTCTCTGTCTCTCTTTCTCTGTCTCTCTCTGTCAAAATACAATAAAATAATTTAAAAAAAATAAAAAAAATAAGAAAGAAAATGTCCTAAAGCAGTTTTTTGTTTCAGCACAAGTCAATTCCTCTCTGAAGGCCTTAGTCCAGAACGCCTTTCCTGTGAAACAGACCTCCTCACCTCTTGCCCTCCATCCCAGGTCAAGTATTGCTGTTTATAACACTAACTACAAGGACTCCCTTTCCAGATCCTCAGGTCTAAGCATCCTTTGGAGCTTCCAGTTGTGGGCCAGGGAAGAATTCTGTTCTTCTGATTGTTTACATGGAGTAATACGAATGGATCCCAGAGGAATATCCTGTTGTTTTTCTGTTTTTGTAAACATTAATTACAAAGAAAAACAATATCTTTTTTCTTGTGCATCCATTCTGTGACTTGGAAATATAAACTCTTATTTTGGCATCCAGGGTCATTGTTAGAATAACAATAAACTAATTATTTAATGAGTAAATTGATAAATAAATGAGTAGATGTTATCTAAGCCTTCTTTACCTTAATGCATTTAACCATTAAAAATGATGGTGTCAAAATCTAGATATGACATGCTTATATTGATTTTTCTCATTGTAATTGTATCTTTCTTAATCTAAACACTTTTTCCTCTCCTAAATAAAGTTCTCTGTCACACTCAAAATTGGCTAAAGGAGAGTTTGCAAAACTTAGTTTACATGCAAAATTAATGAGGTAAAATGTCCATATTATTCATATTTCTCCACTTTATTAAATCCACCTTTCTAGTGGCTTAAACTGTGTAATATGTATTTTAAGTCCTCAAATTATGCCTGTGTTATCAATGTAGTACCTGTTAGTTATCATGGACCCAATTCACCTTTTGAATCTATTGCTCAGCATTCTGATAGGCACAGTTTATGACAGACAAGCTGAAGGTGAAGGGGATGCATGTGTAAACAGTGAAATATAGCAGAGCACTCACCCTTTCCAGATTGTATATGCAAGGCTCTAAGAGTGCAAGGTCACACTACCAACAGCCATGACGGGAGTGTAGTGCCCTAAATTGGGTACATGTGCTTTGGCATCAAAGTGCCCTGATTAACACTGTGTGGGCCCATTGGCAGGATGGAGCATAGCACTTGCAGCAAAAGAGCTTATGGGAAGTATAGATGTACAGAGGGTGGCTTCCCCCATATGCAGCCAGCCACCCTCCTTAAGGAATTATCATATCCTATCTTGAATAAGTATGTGCATGAAGGATTTGCATAAAAGTGCTGTCTGAGAAAGAGTCTGAGCATTTTCTATTCAGACACTCCCTTCTTGGTTCTCCTATTAAGCACCATGATTTTAAAATCTGTCCTTGAAGCACACAAACACTATTCTCCCTAAGCTGAAAGAGAAGATATCAATAGCATTGTTATACCAGAGAGAATCAAAGATTCTTTCATGGGAAGTAGAACTAAAACAGCCCAAATGTGACTAGATTACATAATTTATCAACATGCATTATTGAAGTGTTCATTATTTGTGCATTTATTAATTAAGCACGTTCATGAAGCACTTGAGATAGGGAAAATACCATATGTTGAAAGAATAATGGACCTAGGAACGCAAAAGAAGAAAGGTTTAAAAAAAAAAAAGGAATTAATTTACTTATAAAGGACAGAATGTGGCATGATAAAAATGTAAATTAGAGGATAGCTAAGTAATTAGTCCCAATTCTTCCAATAATTAGTTGTGCTCCCAGGCCTCAGTTTCTCTCACTCAGAGCTAATAATAGCAACTAAATGAATATAAAAATGACTCTTCCAGGTCTAAAATATTAAGAGTTTATATTCTTTAGCATCCTTATCACACACTTCATTCATTCATTCATTCATTTATTCATTCAAGAATTACAGATTCTAATCTGTTCCAGGTGATAGAGACTCTCTGGTCATGAAATACCTGAGACTAAATTCTGATGTGGCAAGACAAATTTTTTATATATATATATATATATTTTTTTTCATTTATTTATTTATTTTTGACAGACAGAGAGAGAGAGAGAGAGAGAGAGAGAGAGAGAGAGAGAGAGAGAGATACAGATACAGAGAGAGAACTGAACTGGGGGAGCTCCGCACGGGCCGGGGCCGGGATTTGATCCTCGGTCCCCGGCGCTGCAAAGCAAGCGCTCAACCCACTGAGCCATCCCGGCTTCCCCGCAAGACAAATTTTAATGTGTAAGTTTATAAACAACATACTATCAACTCTTCATGAGGACAGTGAAGTAAAACAAAGAAATAAAATAGAGTGGTAGGTACTTACTTTAGTTAAAATGGTCAAAGTATGTATTTCTGTCACATTTTAGTGGGACGATACCAACAATAAACATGCATTCTAATCAAGGAATAGGCTACTTTTAGGTAGTAATAATGTTCTTTAAAAAGTATGATTTTAAGTGAAAGTAGTGTGTTGTAGTTAATGTTGGATTCAAGATCATCTAGAAGAGTTAGATTATTTGAAGTTCTCTGGGAATGCTTTTACATCAGAAATTGAGGGGAAGCCGGGATGGCTCAGTGGGTTAAGCGCTCACTTTGCAGCGCCGGAGACCAGGGATCGAATCCCGGCCCCGGCCCGTGCGGACCCACATGCTGAACTGGGAGCTCCCCCAGTTCAGTTCTCTGTCTCTGTATCTCTCTGTATCTCTCTGTCTGTCTCTCTCTCTCTGTCAAAAATAAATAAATAAAAATATTTAAAAAAAAAAAAAAAAAAAAAAAGAAATTGAGATGACAATTTTATACTAAAGGAAGTGTGCTCTGGCTTTTGTGCTTAGAGAATGGATTGTAAGAGGGGCAATGTGAGACACAGGAGGCCCATGGGTGGCACCACAGAAGGCCAGGTAAGAGACAGCAGAGACTTGCCTAGTGAGAGCTGTGGAAATGAAGTAAAGTGGGTAAGATCATGATAGATGAAGTGTGAGGGTAGAAAAAAAGAGAAAACTTGAGGATAACTCCTAATTTTCACTTGAGCAACAAAGAGGATTGAAGTATTATTTGCCAAATTGGAAAAGACATGGGGAGATTAAAATCTGTGTAGTAGGATCTCAAGAGATTGCAATGAGGGGGAGGAGTAGGAAATAGACAGAGTAGGGGCTCCTAAAAGGGAAGAAAATTAGAAGAGTGTGATGCTATGTGAATATGCAAGCTTATTAAAGGATAGCATAGACTGCCAGGCAGTGCTAAATGCCTAACTTGAGATTTTACTGATTAATTTTTTTTAATTGTTAAATTTATTGCGATAATATGGATGGTTAACAATTATATTATTTTCCAGGTATACAATTCTACATTACATTGTCTATGAATTGCATTATGTGCTCACTACCCTGAATCCACTCTTTCCATCACCATATATTTAATGCCTCCTCCCTATTCCTCCCACTACCACCCTCCCCCTCCCCACCCCCACCACTCTCCCACCCACTTTTCCCTTTACCCTCAATGGGAATTAGTAGGACTGTGTGATATTTTCAGCACTATAGAGGTGCTCAGCAGCAGCTATGGAACAGGGCAATTGATGACTTCACCTCTGACTGAATTTTGCCTCATGAGCATGACAGAGGGAAGCAGCAACATCAGAGTGAAGCACATTTGCAAGGAAGTAATTGTGAAAATGAAAACATAGCATCTAAACCAGATAAGGAAGGAGAAAGAATGTTTAAGAGAGAGTGAATGCATAGTAGAGTTAATAGATTGGCAGTTTGGACATGCTTGCAGAACTATTGGAAAGTGGGGACTAAAATAGAAGATCAGGATGAATGAAAACTAACAGTGGAAGAATGAAATGCCTGGGATGCTGAAATGATATTTGAGAGATATTAGAAATATTGTACTCCAGAGTGCTCGCTTTCTCTCTCTCTCTCTCTCTCTCTCTCTCTCTCTCTCTCTCTCTCTCTCTCTCTCTCTCACTCTCTGATTCTCCCTCACTATGGGACTGGGAGAACTGTTTAAAAACATCAACCTTTACTTATTTATTTGAGAAGCTTCTCAGCTTAGTAGTTTATACTTCCCCAAGTTTGTAGTTAAAAGTTACTTTTCTGGCCTGTTTGGTGCACTGCCATCTACAATCTACCGACTGGACTCTATGGCAGAGTTTGATTCAGAAACTGATGGCCAGGAGAAGTGTGTGTCCTCAAAATATGTGTTCAGAAATTGTGACGTACTCTTTCAGCTCCAGAGGCAGTGGTGGCAGAGGTAGTGTCTTGGGCCCACATCTGTGGAACCTGCCATGGTGTCTGGTTGGCAGCATCAATGGTGTTTCCACTGGAGTAGCTCTAAGGGGAAAATTTGGGCATCATACTAGGCTGCAAGGCCTCCAGTCTTGTGAAGATGTTGTGTGCTACCAAATATCCTTTGAAAAAATTTCTTTTCTGCTTAAACTCATGGTTTCTGACTGATTCAAAGATAGTACAGTTCCTGGTAAGGATAAGATCTAGCACTCATCCATGGCAGCGAGGCCATCAAGAAATGGAAAGACCTAGATATTGAATTATAGTTGAAAAGTTTATGAATTACTCATGGGGAATGTCTGATAATGCTTGAGACCAATATAAATGCACATGAACATCTGGAAATCAAGACAAAATTTAACAAAGGATTGTTTGTGGGTCATTACCCCACTATCATCTTTACCACTCAACATCCCTGCCCACTTGGAAGGAAGGATACTGAAGGTCCTGGTCTAGATGCTTGGGAGTGACACAAAGGATGCTCATGTTTTCCAGTCCTTTCAAGCTCAAGAGTTTTTAACATGGTATTTATATATACAAAAAGTCATGGCTGAACAATTAACACCTTAGTCAAGAGTTTAATAATTTTTTACTTGGGTTATTTTTGTAGCCTTCCTTCTAGTCTAATGCTATTGTTGCTAACATCTCAGGAGGTTTGTCACACAACTTTAAATACTAACTGATATAAGTTAAAATCAGTTCATCTGTTAGTTGCATTTGGTTTTGCCCTAGAGAGCTTCCTTTCAGATATTTCTATGTGCCTGAATCAGTCCAAATTTCTGACCAAGCCTACAGCACAGGCGTTAATGTAGGATTACTGTTAACATGTCTAATGTTGGATTATGTTTCCTGGATCCCATCTCTTCTCTTAAAACATATCTTGTGCTGCAAATTCATCATGCAGATTACAAAATGTGTTCCATTTTATTTTCAGTATTACAACTCAAAAATAGTTAGACCATCCTTAATATTAAGGTGTCTATGCCCATTGTACACAGATAACAGAAAATTGTATTTGAATATAGAAAAGGGAAACAATAACTAATTGAAAACAGGGATTTTGGAAGAAATTTATTACATAAAAACTTTATTTTTAACTAATGGCTTATTTTAAATGTTTTGGGGGATCACATGTTTTAAACATTTTATCAAATTATTTTATTATTATTTCTTGATAATTCTGAAAGCATTTTCAACCAAATTAAAAATTTTAAGCTACTTTATATATTTTTATTTAGAACATGAGAAAATGTTTTTCTATGAAAAATATCTATAATTATACTTCTTTAATAGACTTCGTATGTAAAAATAAAAAATTACAATATTTGTGTAGCCATTTTAAAGTGATAATTACTGTAATATAACAAAAATAATAACTGTCAGTTTATTATATAGCTTGAATAAATACTAGTCAAAGTCCAGCCACTGCACCTTATCTTCATGTAGCAGATGAAACCCAAGTTGACATTCACTAAAGGAGTTGCTATATCTATTAAAATGAATTAATTTTTTGAGTGAAAAAATTTCTAAAGCAAAACATTTCCCAGTTTATTCATACCAATTATTATGCAATAGTTTCTTTAGGATCCTCCATAAAAGGGTATGTCCAACATGTAATGCTTTGTTGTAAATTGCATTACAACTTGGAGGTAAATTATATTTAAAAAATAGGGGATGCTGGGATAGCTCAACAGGTTGAGTGCCTACCTTGCAGTAAGGTCTGGGGATCAAATCCTGGCCCCGGCCCTTGCAAACCCATATGCTGAACTGTGGTGCCACTGGTAACTGCTGAGGTAGTGGTGAAGGTTCTCACCTACCATGCAGGAGGACCCCATTTGGTTCCCAGCCCATGGGGCCCCACATCCACCTGTATGGAATGCAACTAAGTTACAACTAATGATGTATAACTATGGAGACTGCTATGGGCCCTCCCTCTTTCTCTCTCACACCTTCTCTCAAAGAATAAAATAAAAAAATAATCACCTACCAGTTCAGTATTTGCAAGTTATGAAAGTAAGACATCATCTCAGTTGAAAAATATATAATTAGGTTTTAAATATTTGAAATGCAATCTTCCTAAATCAATGACACTTTTTAAAACATGTTCATGTATTTGTTTATATTGATTATCTGAACAGATAGAGTCATTAGCAAAAGTAGGTGATTAGAAAAATATTTACTGGTAAACCAATTAGCATATTACGAATAGTAAGGAAGATTTCCCTCCTTCTCATAGAGCCCAAGAACTCTTGTTTAGTGCTGTCAGTTCCTTCCAAAGTATTTCCATTCTTTACCCTCAGACCAGTTGAAAATAAATAGAAAAGTGAGTGTTGAAGGAAGTAATTTGCCCTGCACCTGAGAGTCCCTGAACAAGAATTCTTAGAAGGTATGCCAAGAATTCAAGGCTCTGAATGCTTATTGCCCAAGTTTTCCCAGGACTATATCTGCAGCAGGCAACCTTGAGGGATGAGGTAATGTCTCCTTCTGGGACAACAGAGCTGGCTTGTATGTTAGACTTTGACCTTATGTTGTAGAGTGTCTGGGTTCTTTTATTCCTCTGAATAGTACTGTCTTGTTTTTGCAGGCACTTCATGTAGATAAACTCAAATGGAAAAATCTATCTCCCTGGGTGATGGAAGTTCAAATCTCAATTTAAGTTTTAGCCATAGCTGGATTACTTAGATGCTCCACCATATGAGGTTACATGTGAGGTTCTTATGCATCTGAGGTTCAGAGTCCCGCCAGAACTTGGGCAGAATTTATACACAGAACATGGGATTCTTTTCCCCCTTTCTGGATCTTTCCTTTCTGGAATTTTCTCCATCCATTTCTAGCAGCCGTGATTGACCCAAACCCTATCCTCTATTTCTTCAAGCCAGCAAAGGCAAGATATTTTATACAAATGTAAGATACCTCACAAGGTACTCGGGCTAAAAGCCATTAGAAAGCAAATTTTACTCAATACTCTTCCCTTCTTCCATGGGTTAACTCCTATCCAGTATTTGCCTGATTTTTGTCATTCTCCAATACATTAGTTTTTCTATTTTGTGTAGAGGTAAAACTATCTGTGAAAGGATCACACCAATAGGAGATTCTCTGCTATACCAGAGTTGGAAACGCTGTTCTACTGTAATTAAGAAAGTGCAAATTAAAAAAATAAAAAAAAAGCCTTGCTGCAATCTATCCCCTAAATGTGCTATATCCTTGCTTTCCACATGTGCCTCTACTTTCACCACTTTTAAGAACTACTTTCACCTATAAAAAAACATTGCTAAGCCCTTATGGCATTCAATAACAAGGTAAACTTATAAAATGTCATACTTTTTAAAATTTTAAATTTAAGACTTATAACCAAACTATTGACTAAATCAAATTTTCAGATTCTTCCCTATCACTGTTTCTGTGTAATTTCAGTGAGTTTTAGCATAGCCCAGTTGCATTTGAATAGATCTTTATTTATTAGAGACACACATTTTACTTAGAGACCATGAGTCTATGAAATGATAATAATCTTACCTTGAAATATATTTTCATTTCAATATATAACATTTTTAACCTAAATGCATTCATATAATTTTAAGAGAGAAATATCAGGTAAAGCCCTTATTTTGAGAATAAGTTGAACAATATATATTACTTATTTTATAAAGAACTGCTGCAGTTGACACCATTTAATCTTTTGGAAGGTTTTAAGATTATTTTTATAGTATAATGTGAAGTAAAACATAAATACACATGTTTAATCAAATTGGTCCATTTGAGTTAGTAAAGATATAGAACTAGGAAATTTATTCAAAGACATGCAGTTTTAATTTTTGCAACAGCATTCAATAAATAGCTCTGGGATAACAAAGTACTGCCTACTAGGAGACTTCAAGGGGGAATGCTAGCTAGAATATGAATCATTTAGAATGGCATTTTCAATGTACTTGAAGATGATTTGAAGGCATTTAATCTCTTTCCCATATCTCAGATACCTCTTCAGTGTGCCTAGAAAACTACTTCTTTAGAGAATAAATCAAAAGTAAACTCTTCTCTTGCACAACATTAATGTAGGTCCATTGAACTATGTATAATTTTCCACAAATTAAAAAAAATTTCATTTTCTTTGGAAATTCCTAGGAGAAAAACAGAGTCCAATGAAAATTACTATAATACATAAACAATCAAAATTGTGTGAGGTGCTACTTAACACAGGCACATTTAACATGCAATACTAATCCTCACTGAGGAATGTGACTGGTTACTTAATTGCTTATATAATTCCTCTACTTTTGGAATGTTTTGTGCATAGTTTTTAAAAAGGTGGTTTAACCAAAAAATAATCCCAACAAACAGAAAAAGTTACATTAAAAAGGAAGCAACCATATTAAGTTTTACCAAATAATTTTGAAACTCTACTGACAAATTATTGGCAATAATTTGCTTTATAACAATGAAAAAGTAGCCCAATTTATTCCTTCATGATATCAATGATCGTTTATAATCTCTTTTAAGGTGCAGATCACATTAATGCACTTTAACTTTTTTATCGTTGTACTGTTTTCATTATTGTGAAGTGACTTTGGATTGCTTTTTCAAAGATTTAAATTATTTTCACACACATAGTGCTTCACAGAAGCTCTGTAAATCAGTATGTGTGACTGGTTATTACTGCCATAATTTAGAAGACATCCAGAACAAGACTTAAGTGAGGTCGTGAGACATTTCTACTTGAAATTGAATCATTAGTATTACTTAAATTTAACTTACTATGGTTTCTTTCTCAGAAAAAGTTTTACTGCTTCATCTTTCTTATTTCATGCCATGCCTGAGGCTTACAGTTGAGAGTTGCTTTGGGTCAAGTTTTGTATTTCTCTGTATTTTAGAAAAACATATTTGCTTCCTTGATATTATTTCATTTTCATTATTTTAATATTTTATTGTGATCCTTATATAATAGCCTAATCCTTCAACTAAAACTCAAATTTTCTACATTTTAGGACACTCCTTTGAGTTTCAGTCATACGTTTTCTCTCTGCTTACTTTTCAAATGTCAGTATGCTCCAAATTCCTCACTCTGGACATTTTTTCTCTTCCTTCATTTTATTCCTTTGTGATTTTATTTGTGGTCATGCATATACTTCTGTGCTCCGAACTCATGTATCCTAATTTCTACTGGACATATATACCTATCTATATGTTTCAAAGCAAAACCCACCTATAACTAAAGGAGAATTCATCACTTATTACCTTAGGCCTTTAAAAATACATATCTCTGTGAAATGACATCATTCTCTGTCACTTAGCCCCAAAACTTAACCATCCCCATTTTTTGTGCTCCTACGATGCATATGTATCATATAAATATGTATGGTATAATGGCGTCCTATTGATTTTGGGGTTCTATTCATTACTGTGACTATTCACCTTCAGTCTACCATCCTGATTTTTCCCCGGGGCTTCATACTTCAAGAGACTTCACTGTCTCCGTGTCTCCAGGCTTAATTTTCCAGAATTAATTCCACAAAACATCAGTAAAGAGGACTTTCTAATGTGCAGATCTGATCATGTCATCCCTTTAAAATCTGGACCATGATTATTACCTTTGCTCTCACATCTTGCCTGCCTACACTCACGTAATCTCCTCCAGTCATACAGAGCTGCTTGCTGCAAGTTGTTACCCACTCCTCCGTGCATTGTAACTTCCTCTGGCCTCTGCTTCAAACTCCATGTTCCTGCACCTCTGCTCCTACTCGCGTACACTTTGGCGTTCCTTTCTCATTTTCAGGGCAATATTCCAATATTCCTTTCTCGTAAGACTTCTTTCTCCCAGCCCTACAAGGATATGATTACTGCCCTTATTTTCTATGGCATCACTTATCACATAGGTATTGTTATTGTCACTGATTTAACTCTTTGTATAAGTCACTCACTCCTTGAGGTCACAAAATTTTTCATAACCAAGTTTCGTGATTTCTATAAAGCAGCACTTTACAGCATGAGCTGGGACATGTCGTTGTAGACACTTAACTTGAAGTACATGAAGGCACTTTTGAATAATTGGATTTTAGATTAATACGTCAGTTCTCTACCTCTTCTTATCTTAATTACGGTTAACAACTTTATTCTAGCATTTTATTAGTGAACTTAGAGTCTATCTTACTTTTTCATATTTTTATCATTTGGGGGTTATTTTTATGCTCTCGTCTCCCATCTATGGCTCATTATAGAATCTGTTCTAATAGTCTAAGGATAACATTTTATTTTTATGTTTGTAGAGATAATATGCTCTCTAAGTTTTATATTTGGACTTTTCAGGTTTATTTTATGGTTTGCTTACTGTTTTTAAGATCTTTATAACCGAGTTTTATGATTTTTTTTTCTTGCTGTATTCGGGATCTTCTGATATATTTGCTTCAAGTAAACATATTCTACCAGTACATTCAATAACTTTCACTTTTTTCACTTTGTAAAGATTTTTTTGTTTTGTTTTTTGACAGACAGACAGAGAGAGACAGAGAGAAGGGGGAGGACCCAGAACAGCTTCCATAGTTGACAGCATTAGTTTTCCATATAGTTTCACTCCACAGGTGGGCACAGGGCTGCGCAGGGCAGGAACTGGGTCCAGAGCCTCTTGCATAGGACCCGGCAAAAACTGAACTGGGGACACACCCCAGTTCAGCATATGGGTCTGCCTCGGCCAGAGTAGGAATTCAATCCTCAGGCTCTGGGGCTGCAAGGCCAGCACTTAACCCGCTGAGCCATCCCAGCTTCCCCTCTTTCATTTTTTAATAATCACTATATATTAAATATATTTTTCTTTCTAGTGAAAATGTATATCATTAGGCTTCTATATAAGCTTATTTCCTTTCCATAACTCTCAAATTTTCCACATAATCTCTCCCTATGAGGTTTTTATTTGGAGAAACAATTTGACAGCAAACCTGATACATTATCATGAAGGAATATTATAGTTTGGAAGCAGGAGAATTTTTTTGTATATTAAAAATGTCCTGAATTGACAAGCAAATACAATATTTTACAAAAGTAGTATCTTTACACAGATCACCTATGTTCATTATCTATATCTATATTTTTATAAGACATGAATAATCAATAACTAGAGAAATAAAACTTTTTTATAATACTGAAAAAGCCATGAACTATATTTAAATATGTAGTTGTTACAAAAGTTTGTATTAAAAAAATATATATGTAGATGGTTAATGTCTACAATTTTTTAATTAAGATAATTATGCCAACTTAAAATTCCTAACTTTGTATAATTTTTATTTATTATTTTTATATGATTCTATTTAA
The DNA here is from genome assembly GCA_004027555.1 of Craseonycteris thonglongyai. NCBI lineage: Eukaryota > Metazoa > Chordata > Mammalia > Chiroptera > Craseonycteridae > Craseonycteris > Craseonycteris thonglongyai. The sequence continues at coordinate 41,161 of PVKE010004254.1, forward strand.
TTGAAAACCACACCTTCCTGCTTGCATGCACAGCTCATACACTGTGCTAATGATGATGATTTTTTTTTAATATACAGAATTGAAATTGGTATGTTTCAAATTCTAGTTGTCTTTAATTTCACAATTGTCTAAAGAGTTATATGTCTTAGAACTAGAAGAAACCCAAGAAATTATTTTATTCAACCTCTGCATTTAGGTCTATAAATAAATCTTATTATCTCTACTATACAGATAAACCTACTATTGCCAAAAAACAAACAAACAAGCAAACAAAAAAACGTTGAATGACTAAGGTCATCCAGTAAGCATTAGAAATAGATATCTGAAGAATAAGGTTTCTTAATCTATTCCCTAGTGTCTTCAGAAATGTTTATGTAAGTACTCCTAGTTGCTATCCATCAGCATTGACATACTGTTTTTTGAAACACTTTTGTATTTCTCTTTTACCACTTCTCAGTGTTCTGAACTTGATAAAATGATTTTATATAAATTTATAAATGTATATAAATGTTTATAAATTTATAAATGTGTGTGTGTGTGTGTATATATATATATATATATATATATATATATATATCAATCTCAGAACTCTACATTCATCCATAAATATTTATTGGTCTCCTATTCTACATAATGCACTGTGCAAGGTAAGTAAGTAAAACAAAAGCCATTATCAGAGTGCTCACAATATAGTGAGAGACACCAACAATTAAACAATGCAGTTTGAATAGTGTCCCTATGGTATGCCATGCTGTTATGCAGCAGTATGTTAGAGAGACATTTAATGGAAATGAGGATGGGGAGAAAAACAATAACCAAAACAAGGGACCTACCAGATGAGCTGAAATAACATTTGAGGAAGTAGTGATATATATACAATGGATTATTACTTAGCCATAAAAAAGAATGAAATCTTGCCATCTGCAAGACCATGAATGACCCTAGAGGGTATTGTGCTGAGTGCAGTAAGTCAGACAGAGAAAGACAATATCATAGGATTTCACATATAAGTGGAATGTAAAGAGCATATGAACAATTGAAAGAGAAACAAAGATACACAGAACATTTTGATGGTTGCCAAATGGGAGGAGGAGTGGAAGTGGGTGATAAAGAGGGAAGGGATTAAAACAAACAAATTAGTTGTTGCATAGTAGTCATAGGTATATGGATATAGCCTAAGAGCTATACTCAATAGTATTGTAATAACTATGTATGGTGTCAGATGGGTACTAGATATATTGGGACAATGGATGGGAGGGGGTTGGGGGATAGAGTGAAAAGGGGGAATGAATTAAGAAATACAAACTTTTTCTTACTTACAAAATTAAGAAATACAAATAGTTACAAAATAGTCCTGGGAATGTAAAGTAAAGCATAGGGAATATAGTCAATAGTATGGTAATAACTATGTATACTGTCAGGTGAGTACTAGAGTATTCAGAGGGATCATGCCTTAAATTATATAAATGCCTATTCACTATACTGTAGACCTAAAGTTAATCTAAAATAATATTTAATGTTTAAAAAATCATATAGCTAGTAAACTTGTACTATCAGTTTTATACCCATAACTTTTTTATCCTTATAATTCTTTTAGCTACAATTTGATTTTCAAAATCCACTGGAAGTCTAATATGCAAAAACTGAAAATAATAAGTATATTTTATAAGAAAGTACCTACTTGCTAAAGTATTTGATGATATATCAATACCACTTAATATATTTCCCTAATAAATATTCTTCTTTTAAAAAATGTTTCTTCATCATTGCACATAGAGTCAACCCAATTATACTAAGCAAACCACAGATTGAGTTTAAATATTTGTTGATTTCTTCAGCTACAATTTTTCTCTATACATTTTGTGTTTCTAATACTTGTGTCAGCACTTTTATTTTTCTGCTTTAGATTCACTTTTATGATATGAGAGCAAAATACAATAAAATTTAATATTAAAAAAATTAAACCTTACAGGACAAAAGGGGACTTCTGCTAAAATTGAAGTATTGTCTGGTAGGCAGCATTATTATACAATATTCCAAAAAGATATTTTCTTTATTTGATCATCAAAATCCATCCTCTATGTACCAAAATACAGTCATATTGATTTTATCCCATAATTTATGACAGTGCAGGGTTTTGAGAACATATTGTTTAAATTGTAGAAATGCTTAATATTTACAAGGTTATTGTGGTATAATATCATAGAAATGCATATGTCAGTATTTTTCAAGTGTGCACACCTCAAGATTTTATATAGGGGTAAAGTTTGCCTTCACATTTTTTCTTATATTTGTGGTTAAACCACCCAGCAGTATTCTGGTCCAATGTATTTGGAAATCTGAAGGTTCCTTTTTTTGAATTACATTGATAACTTCACTTCTGACATAATTATTAGTATAGTTCTGATCAGTGTCCCTTAAATGTATTGCCTTAGTTTCATTCACTATGGCATTGATATATTACTTTACTTCAAATTCCTGGTCTTCTCTAACACTATTTATTTTGTTTATCTTGGGATATCATTAACTTAAAGAGCTTAATATCATTTGCAATGTCAGAGAATGAATTTCCTAGACACTTTTCCAGATAACTTAACCCAATATTAAACAGTGCACATACATTTTGAACGTCCCATTTTTCTAATTTATTTACTTTAAACTCTGTGCTTTATTCTTTATAAGCCATTGATGAGTGTGTGCATATGGATTTCATTCTATGTGTTTCTTTGTAGACCTAGACTCATAGGTGTATGTGCACACATGCGCGCGCACACACACACACACACACACACACCTGTGAGAGGAGACTGAAAGATGAAATATTTAGAATAAAGAAATATCTGCATTTAGAGTTAAAAATCTTTGCCTCACAGCACTGACCAAAATTATCAATGTCCAATAAAAATTCTTCTAGTGTGAAATGTGCAGTATTTCCTTTCTCTATGTCACCTCTACACTAACTACCCAAAAGAAAAACACCTAAAAGTTTGCTGTTTCTATAAGCCCTTCTTAACAAGCTTCAAAGCATTCCTCTGAATACTATAATTAAATTTTGGAAGAGCACAATACATAAATAATTGCATTCAGAAAATTATAAACACTAGACCCATTTGCATATTATCATAAGAGCTCTATTTGAAGAGTCAGCGTCTCTGAAATCTTTCCTGTATAAAAGGACAACTTGTTCATTGGTACTGTTACTGAGAACATGTAGCTGAGTCTTTCAGTATATATAGCTTCTCCTTCATCTTTTTTTTCTTTCCTTCTTTTTTTTTGCAGCAATAAAACATTTATGCACATAAAGTAAAAATAATCCTGTAGTAATTGACTGGGGCTTGAGCTTAAGATAATAAACTAAACAATATATTTCTAAGCACTCGGAGGAAAGAATGTAAAGAGTACAAATTGCACAGGGCCCAAGGGCTTTTCAGAAAGTCTTTGAAATCCTTTAGCTTGCATATGAAAATTTATTGCAAATGGATTTTTACAGCACAGGGATGTTACTTAAAGAGTAATTCAAGGTTCAGTGTGCTATTTAGATTTAATATTTTACCAGCTTTATAGTTAAGTTTTTTTTTTCAATTCCTTGGAAATGCAAACATGATGTAGTCTTCTAGCTGAACACGTGTATTAGTCTTTTTATTCTTTATGGTTTTAGAGACCAGTCTAAATTTTAGCAGGAAAAGCATATGATTTGCTGAGGTTTCCATCCTGTATTTGCCACTCAGCCAAAGGTCCTCAGAGAAGATGGTAAAGAGCTCAGTAAAACAAGGAGATAATTATGCATCTCTTTTAGTAAAGTTGGGATAATGTGTACATAGTAGATACTCATTCTTTAGGTAACTTCTACCCAATGAAATATCTAAGAAGATTCTGACTTTCATGACTGCTTTTTCAATCCTTTAGAAAATAATCCTTTTATAAAAACCTGATTTTTAAAGCAATAATAATTTACTTATGTAAAGTTTTCCCTTTAATTTACAACTTTTAGTAATGAAGTTTATAGTTTATAATTTTTAAGTACTTAGGAAGAAAATGTGGTAAAATGAACTAGCATAAAGTGAGAGGTGAACAGATTCTTCCTATTATATGTCTTAGGTAGGTTCTTCTATTTGTTTGTTTAATCTGAATAATTAGCATATAATTCTATGAATTCTTTTGAAGGATAACTAAGTTTCTTTGGGAAATCCTAAAAGCTAAATGAGATATGATGAAAGGAACAAGATTTGACTTTGGAAAACATAAGTTCTACTTATAACTCTTATTATGTGATCTTAAGCAAGATACGGTACTTAAAATTTTTCTGTATAATTGGATCAAAACACATGCCATATCTACTTCACAGGGCTAGAATGTTCAAATAGAATAATATAAAAATATTTTGTAGCTGTGTGAAAGAGCTTTGCAACTATTCTATTTTACCAAATCATGAATTTTCTCTGAATTAAAAAAAAATTATTAAAAAATTCACAATACAAAATCAATGAAAATGCCGATGTGAGAGGTGCCTCCAGAAAACTCTCATGGTAATTACAATAATTAGTACTATAATTTAGCAAAGAACACCCTATGCAACACATAAACACAGCTAAGAGACCCATTGCATCAAATACCTCCAGGTGGACAAAAAGGGGCAAACTGGAGAGAAAGGACAGGGAAGTGCAGATGCAGGGGCCATGGGCCCCTGCTTCAACCTCTGCAGAGCTGTGGGAGGGAAGAGGAAGAAGGCAGCAAGTGAGCATTCCAGACCCCACTTGGTCCTCAGGACAGAGAAAAAGAAGTGTAGATGCGAGGGCCATGCGACAATGCAACCAGACCTCACTTTAGCCCAGGAGGTGAGGAGCGGGTGCCATGAGAGTCCGCAGCATGAATTCACTCAGATTTGTGAGAGAAGGATGGGGGATGATGAGAGCAGTGGAAAAGCTGCAGTCTGACCTTATTCCAGTCCAGGAAAGAGAAGGAGAGAAAAGGCTGTGGGTCCACTTCTCTGTCCATGAGCGGTCCTGCTGGAAGGATCAGCATATAAAACAGCTGATCCCAACACTCCGGGTAGACCGAACACAGAAAAGTATAAGCTCCCACTGCCTTCACTGCCCTCAGTGCCTGGAAGATAACAAAGGCATGGGGCCTGGTCACTCTACTCCACACCCTTCCAGACTTTTGCCCCCTGCCCTCCTCCCAGTATCAGTATTGAGTCCCAGAAGAAACTACAACAGTGAGTGTCAGGTTAAAGAACAGAAGATCTATAAACACAGAGAGGCAGTCAAAAGAAAAAAGAAAAGAGAAAAGGAAAAAAATATGTCTCAAATGAAAGAACAGCAGAAAAACCTCAATAAAAAAAAGAACTAGAAGAGATTGAGGCAAATAAACTATCGGAGACAGACCTAAAAACAATGGTTATAATATGGATGCTCCAAGAACTTAGTGAAAATTTCAACAAGAACAAAAAAATAGCAAGCATAAAGAAGGACATAAAAACTAGGCAGAAATAAGGAACACAATAATAAAAAGTGGAATAGAAGGAATCACCAAACTAGATGAAACAGATGCAAATCAGTGATTTGGAAGAAAAGATAGCAGAAAACATCAAATCAGAACAACAAAAAGAAAAAATAATTAATAAAAAATAGGATAGTTTTACTTGTCCCTGGGACAACGTCAAAGGTAACAACATTCACATCAAAGGAATACCAGAAGGAGAATAAATGGAGAACTTATTTGAAGAAATAATAATTGAAAACTTTCCTAACCTGTCAAAGGAAACAGACATACAAGCTCGGGAAGCAGAGAATCCCAAACAAGATGAACCCAAACAGGCACATTCCAAGGCACATTATAATTAAAACAGCAAAATTTAAAGACAAAGAGAAAATTACAGAAGCAGCAAAAGAAAGGCAAATAGTAACTTATAAGTGGACACTTTTATGACAACCAGATAACATCTCAACAGAATCTTTGAAGGCCAGGAGGAACTAGCAGAAAATATTCAATATGACAAAAACCATGAATCTACAACATAAATTAAGGTATATAGCAAGTCTATCATTCAAAACTGAAAGACAGTTAAAGAGCTTCACAGATAAGAAAAAACTAAAGGAGTTCATTACCACCAAACCAGTACTATAAGAAATGTTAGAGGGGCTTTTTAAAAATGGGGAGTGGGAGTGGGATGGGGCAAAAATTATGACTAATACAGTGGCAATAGCTACATATATACCAACAGTTACTTTCTATTTAAATGGCTTAAAAGCTCCAATCAAAAGACTTGGAGGGCATTAAACTGAGTGGAATGTCAAACAAAGGGAGACAGAGGCAAGTTGACTTTGCTTGTAGGTTAAATCCAAATAAGAAAATAAACAAGAACAGAAAGTTGCCAGACAAGAGAAGGGTTGGGGGAGTGGGTGAAATAAAAGAATGGGATTCGAAAATTCAAATTGATTGTTACAAAGTAATAATTACAAGGTTCCGGGTATAGCATGGGGAATACAGTCAATAATGTTGTAATAACTATGTATGGTGTCAGATGGCTACTAGATTTGTTGGAATGATGGGAACAAGGCTGGAAAGGTGGGTAAAAATAGGGGAAGAAATTAAATACATATTTATAGTTACAAAATAGTCACAGGGATGTAAAGTACAGCATAACATGTAGCCAGTAATATTGTAATAACTATATATGGTATCAGATGAGTACCAGATGTATTGGAATGATAATTGTATAAGTTATATACTTGTAAATGTCTCATCTCTCTCTTATATACCTGAAACTAATATATTTTATGTCAAATGTAGTTGACTAATTAAAAAATATATATATATGTATATATAAAACAAAAATAATATCCAACTTCAAAAAATATTTACCACACATATATGACTTCTAAAATATAATATTGTAATTTGAGTTTGGGTTCCAAACTGAAAGCCAAGAGAAAGATGATGTTAGGGGGTTTTCTACAGGTAGCACATCTGAGTGGGAGTTTTATCTGATCTAATTGACCCTTCACAGGGGAGCAGCATATAAAGATAATTTAAAAAGTGAATATGAAGAAAGAGTGAATGAGATGAATAAGAATCTACTAAAGACTGTCTACCTCATCTGCGCTTCCCATTACAAGTAATGACCTATAATAATCAGAGGCAGACAACTTCTTTTTAAGAAATTGCTCAGGACTGCTTTCACTGACTAGAGACTGACTTGTACCCATCTCTGTGGATTTCCAGTCCCTTGTCACGAACTCCAGAACATGAAACTGACTGCCTTCTCAGTTAGGTAAGCCTTTGAAATTCTCTGCTGCATTTCCAAGCAGTTGATCTAGCTTTAGGTGAGACTTGCTCTCCATCTACTTAGAATTGTATTTTGGGGCAGCTTCTCATTGCTGCACATGTGTCATCCCCAGATATAGGAAGAGAATTCAGAATAACTCTAGGGCCCAGCCATCTAGGAAATGTGCTTTTATATATGAAATTCATCTATGTGAAAGTCACAACTCATCAAAGTCGAATGGGAACATAGAGAAACTGTAATTCCTTGAAATCATTTGTATCTCTGAAGTGTGGTTTGAAGAGTACCAAAAATACAACAGCAGCAGCAACAAACCTACCCCTATCGTATTTCTTTGAAACTAATTTCTTTCTATTAATTTCACCTAAGTGGTTAAAGCATTTTCTCTACAAAGATAGAGTGTTAAAAGACTTGCACACTGTCTTTAGTAATTATAAGGCTCACCAACCCACCCTGACCTATCTCATAACCTGTTCTCACATATTAATTTTGTTGCTTTTTTAGCTAAGAAAGTGGAGATAGAACATTAATCTTAGAGTACAGGCAAGCATAATGGGATAGTAATATAACTAGGAATGTCAAGATTGAGTAAGGAATCACAGTGAAGATGTTGGAAGAAAGAAAATACAGACCTCCAGAGGGAAGACTGATGAGCCTGTACCATATATTTCATATACGTAATAATTCTACTAAGTAATTTAAACTGCTTAATGGAGGTGATCCCATTAAATGATCAGCTTTAGGTCCAAATAAACTTATGTTCTGCTCTAAAATGAAAAATTCATTTTTAGAGAGCAACATGTGCCTCTTACAATGATGTTCTTTCAAGGGTCCACACCTAGACTTGCAAAGATGGTTCACAGAACTGTGACTTCTCTGGATGTTATTGGGAGTGACTTCCTGAGCTTTTAAAAAGTTATATGCATCAGGTTAAGAGCTGCCATAAAGAATACTCATTTTAAGGACAGAGAAGTTCAGTTACCCATAAACTAACTGTGTTCCTATTGTGGGCTTCATGTAGAGACAAAGATACTAAAGGCCAGTGCTGCTGGATGGACAAGACAGTATGTTGTGTCACTAGAGGATCCTTGTTATTTTTGTTGTTTTTAACTCAGAGAAATGTCTTTTTTCACTTTAAATATCAGACTATCTTCACAACTGCTGCTAACAACCTGTGAAAACATTGTTTGGTCATAGTTTTATTATGCATGTTCTAGTGCTATCCTAGTTACAATATCTGAAATAATAAAGGCAGAAGAGAGGGCAAAGGATAGAGGAAATCACACCTTCTAAAAATTCTGCATAATTCTTCACAATAAATTAATACACAAGAATAATGATAATAAGTTGTGATGATTAATTTTATGTGTCAGCTTGGCTAAGCTATGGTGTCCAGTTTGATCACACACCACAGTTTAGATGTTGATTTGAAGGCTCAATTTTAAATATAATTAACATTTGATCTTGTGATCAGTAGCCTTTGAGTAATGCAGATTAACCGTCCATTATGTTGGTGGGCCTCATTTAATCAGTTGAAGGCCTTAAGAACAAAGACAGGTTTCCTGAAGAGGATGGAATCCAGTCCCAAGACTGCAACATAACAACCCTGCCTAAGTTTTGAGACTACCTGACCTGTTTTGTAGATTTCAGACACAAGACTGCTATATAACTCTTACCTGAATATCTAGCCTACCAGTTTGCTATGTCAATCTCAGACTAGCCAGTGTCCAAAATCTCACAAATCCATTTCTTAAAATCTTTTTATATATTGACGTGTTTATTTGGAGAACCCTAATACACAAGTCATAGCTTGTTATCTTCTACAGTGGCCTTCTGGCTGGCGTCCCTGTCTTTTGTCTAATGCAGTAAACTCTCAGTTAACCAGCACCAATAGGGATTGGTAGATCCTGGATAAATGTAAGCAGACTCTCTGTTAACTGGAACTCAAGCAATCTTCAAAATCTCAAGCAACCGCCAAAAAATTTTGCCAGTTGCTTAAAAGTGCCAGTTCCTTGAGTTCTGGTTAACAGAGAGCCTACTATAATTCCAGAAGACAACCTGTTTATAACATCATCTTTTTTCATTCCAGGATGCAATCAGGGTAAATTTTAAGTTCCTTAACATAATATACAAGCATTACAATTGTGCCTCTTAGTTGCTCCTTCTCTCCTCTCCTGCCACTGAAACTTTCTCTGCCTTTTATTCTTCAGCCATATAAAACCACTTATGTCTCTCTAAGCCCACGGTTCTGCTTTTCCATCTCAGCCTTTGCTCTGACTCTCCTCTTGTTGAACTGGAATACACTTTTCCATCTTTTCTAACTGAATTGAGACATCACTACATGCAGTGGCTCAGCCTAGTACATCAACTTCACCCTCTGTGCCGCCCTTTGTATCTGTGTGTCTGACTATACATCACTTGTCACTACATCTCAGTTTCCTTGACTAGATTATGGTACTCTCATTTTCAGCACCCTCAGCACATAACTGAGCAGTAGACACAGGGCAGGCCCTAAATAAGACTGCATTGACTGTCTGACAGCTTTGCTCCCTTTTCAATTAGATAATTTGGAATTAAATTTCATAGTATATTATGCAAATTAACATTTTTCCTTAGATATTTCATCTTCAGGGTTCAAACTATACAAAGACAAAAATTTCATTTTTGTTTTAGAAAATATTAATACTGTAGCCATAATATATGCAGTCATCCCTCCAACTGCAGTAATAAAACACCAATACAGCTATTAGTTCCAGGAAACCTGTGACTACCAAAGTCAATGGTTACTTAATCCTTCATGTGAAATGGCTTACCATTTGCATGTAACTGATGTTTTCATATAGGCTACAGCAGTATATGCCTACACATCCCTTCATATTCTTGGATTTAGCACAGTGCTCGACAGGTGGCAAATTCAAATTCTGCTTTCTGGAACCTTCTGGAAAAGCTTCAACCCCCCACCCCCATCCCCCACCCACAATATTTTGTTTATTTATTTTATTTATTAATTCTTTTATTGTTTTTGACAAAAAGAGAGAGAGATACAGAGACAGAGAGAGAACTGAACTGGGGGAACCCCCAGTTCAGCACATGGGTCCGCACAGGCCGGGGCCGGGATTCGATCCTCAGTCCCTAGCGCTGCAAAGTGAGCGCCTAACCCACTGAGCCATCCCGGCTTCCCCCCCAATATTTTGAATGGTTGAATCCATGGATGCAAAACCCATAGAGAGAGAGAGAGCAAACTTTAATATTCAGACCAAAACATGGGGTATCATTCCTACTTTGGGGATAGTGCTTCTTGACTAAGACATGGCACATCTCTGATTTAGAGTGTATCGAAATAATTTAAAAATACAAGATATTTAAATTCAAAGATGTTATTCATTTTAAAAATGCCTTGACATTTTATGGGGTCATTTTCTTTTAAAAGCAGACTGAACTTGAAGAAGGAAATGAGCATGATGATGATTTTTAAAGTATCTTTCATTAAAAAAGCAAAACAAAACATGGTGACATAGAGCTAAAAGGGGCCTTGCTGTGCTAGCAAAGCACACTCAATATTTAGCAAATGAGGAAGCTGAAGCCCAGGGATTTTGAGTGAAGTGACAAAAGGCACAAAACTGGTGAGTGACAGAGCTAGCACTACAATTCTGCCCTGGTATTACTTCTCTTTGACACCAGGCACAGACACAAGCTACTTATATTTAAAGAAGAATACAAAAAACACCTTTAGTATTACATGAAAGATAGACAAATGCTTCTAATTTTTGTTCACGTTGGTATTTTGAGGCAATATTTTCCTGCCAAAAAGTTCAATTCATTAAAAGAAGTTCATGCTTCTCAATCAATTATTTCTAAAGTAATTTAAGTATCAAGGAATCACTGATCAATATTGAATAGAAATTTAAAAAAATCACTTGACATATTCCAGACAATGTTCTTCATTGTCAAAATCAGCAGTTTATAAACTTAGCAAGTGTTGACTTTTCATGGAACTAATATCAATACATTAAAATAAATGACTTTTTGTCTAATATTATATCTAGTACATACTTAAAAGATGAGCCAGACCATATAAAGAGTATTTTACCCATCCCAAAGTCTAAGAGGATAAAGGAAACTTAAACATATCCAAACATATTTAGTTATTTTGTAAATTTTTATTTTTATATTTCTTCGGCAGTTCTCAGAACATTTTCAGAATTTTGGGGGGAGATTTATTATAAGAAGGGAGGAGAGAAGTATGCATGTTAGAGATGATATGAGTGACTAAGGAGGCCAAAGGGTAATTTGGGGGAGGAAGACAGGGAGGGAGGAAGAGGAGGAGTAAAGACAGTGATTGCAGTAAAAGTTAGACGTTACTAGGACAAGAGATAAGAAAAAGGATGAACAGGAGATGGATGTTTTCAAAGTTCCCACACATCACTCAGAATTCACTTTTCTTAGCAAATGAGGAAGTTGAAGCCCAGGGATTTTGAGTGAAGTGACGACAGGCGCAAAGTTGGTGAGTGGCAGAACCCAGACTACGATTTAGTCCCTGAGATTGTCACATCAGCTACTTCTGCTTTACTTCAGGCACTAGTAGAAGCTACTTATATTTAAAAGAGCAATTACACAAAATGTAAATTTATTTTAAAAAGTATAATCCCACTTCATTATAAACATGCCTCTGATTCCTGTCCTTTTAATGAAAAAATAAACTATTAGCTTTAGTATCCTAAGCCTTACTACATGCTAAACTGTAACTATTCTCTAGAATTCTACCTGCCCTCTTTGTCACCTGGCTCCTCAATCTCTATCCCGGGCCCAAACCAGCCAGAAGGGAAAGGTTGCTCCAGGCCTGTGTCTTTAAAACTTTTCTGTACTCCTGAAAGTACTTGAGTACAATAAAGAAGTCAAGTAAGTGTGTCTTTTCCCTTCCTGTCTTGTCTTTCTCTGCACAGGTCTAGCCACAATTTCTCCCCTTCCTCTCCTCTTGCATTTCTTTTTTTTTTTTTAGCTATTTTATTCTCCTGTCCCACAAAAGGAAAAAAAAAATTGAATAATTCTTTAGAATGCCACCTTTCATAAGGAACATTATTTTGGCAAGACTACTGGTAATCATGGACTTCACTTCTTTCAATCGATTGGAAGCTTAAAGTCTATGATATTAGAAAAGCCCCGCATTCCTACATGACAGTGTGCTTTGAGTAACTTTTTGAGTTCTGAAGCCCAAAGTAAAGTGATTTTAACAACTTGAAATGTTAGATTACTTGTGTGAAATGTTTCTTATGGAGACTCATAGATGTAATGAAATGGAACTTTGTCATAAATAATAGGAAAAGTAAGAAATTCAGAGCATTTTGAATATATGTTTGACTTAACTCTATTATACTATTAATAGAAATTACAATGACTTCAGTGTTAAGAACCATTACAAAATCACTTCAAAATCTGCATTTGATAAGAAATAGAGAAATTGAGCTATTAACATTAAATAAACCCATGCAGCAGAACACAATGTGTTCCATGTATTTATTTAAAACAGTGATTGCAGTAATGTCAAGTGCTGTGCTTGAAAATTCTTCTACTGTTAAATAATAAAAATAAGTAAGATCTTGCTGTGAGAATTAGGTTATCATAAGCACTAGAAAATTCTTAATATATTAGCACATTAAAATATCAATGTGTATATGACTTCACTTATAGGTGGAATATAAAACTGAAAGTAACAAAGAAACAAAAACTCATGGACACAGTCACTAGTTTAGCAGTTACCTGAGGGTAAGTGGTCTGATGAGGGAAAGAGAATTGACGGTGGGTGGTAAGTACACAATGCAATACATAGACAATATAATGTAGAAAGGTACACCCGGAACCTATGTAGTTCTTACCAACCAATGTCACCCCCAAAAGTTTAAAAATTAAAAAAATAAAATTGGGAATGTCAGGATGGCTTAGCAGGTTGAGCACTCACCTTGCAGCCCCAGGGTCTGAGGATCGAGTCCAAGCCCCGGCCCATGTGGACTCATATGCTGAACTGGGGTGTGCTTCCCATGTGGGAGGCTACCAATTCAGTTTTCATCAGGGCAAGCTCCATATGTGGGAGCCCCTGGTTCATGGAGGACAAACTTCCCATGCAGGAGGTCCCTAGCCCTGTTCCTGCCCTGCATATCACTGTACCCACCTGTCTGGAATAAAACTATGTTGTAAACTAACGATGTACAACTATGGAGACTGCTCTGGGCACTCCCCCTTCTCTCTCTGCCTCTATCTCTCTGTCAATAAACAATAAAATAAATTTAAAAAATAAAAATAAAATAATAAAATTAAAAAAAGATATCAATGTATATTTCAGAATGTGGCAAGCAATCAAAGAAATTCAATTCTTTTTCCTCCCACATGTCATCTTCATTACAGCATGGCCCTCCTTCTACGCTGAACTCCAGAACTATCTTAAATGTAATTTTTTTGTTTTTACCATATAGTTCACAGACTAAATCAAAACTTTCTTCTACTCCTTCTACTGGGAAATATTCCAAATTGGTATCTTCCTCCTAGACCTGTCCTCTGAGGTTTGGATTAGTGTAGATGCTACATGCCTAGCAGATCTCCTGAGGTAGCCCATAGGCCCACCCAATCCTGTGAGAAATGTAGCAGACACCACCTCTTTCTCCATACCACATCCAGTCAATAACAAATTCTTCTGCTCTCAGATATTCCCGATTCCTTAAATCCACTCTATTCTGATCAAGACTCCCTCATCTCTCATGTGAAAAACTATGGTAGCTTTTGTACCGGTCTTCCCATTTCCAGACTTGGCTCTTTCAAATTCAACCTTCCACAAAGCCATCAGCAGGATATGATACCTCACTTACACAGCACATGTTGGATTTTGCCTCTTTGTAAATGCTGAGTTACTTGGCTTAATAAGATGTTTGATCCATTTACATTTATCTATTATACATTTATTGATGTGAATATATGTTTTGATCTTAGTCTCTCATCACAGGTTATGTTATCTTTATAGTCTTCACTTTCTTTACATTTCTTCCATTAACTTAAATATATTTTTATTCTCTTGGTTACATTTATAAGTCTAAATTTTTTTAATATCCTAATCTTTTCTCTCTAGTTTTTCTACTATAAGAAAAAATTTTTTTTGAAAGATTTATTTTTATTGTGGTTTTTTTTTTTTGGTTTTTTTTTTGACAGAGAGAGAGAGAGAGAGAGAGAGAGAGAGATACAGAGACAGAGAGAGAAGGGGGAGGGCCCAGAATAGTCTCCATAGTTGTACATCATTGGTTTTTCCATATAGTTTCATTCCACAGGTGGCCGTGGGGCTGCACAGGGCAGGAACTGGGCTGGGGTCTTACCCTGGTGAGAACCGAACTGGGGTCACTCCCCAGTTCATCATATGGGTCTGCACGGGCCAGGGCCAGGATTCGATCCTCGGTCCCTGGGGCTGCAAAGTGAACACTTAACCCATGGAGCCATCCCAGCTTTCCCTATTTTTATTGTTTTTGACAGAGAAAGAGACAGACAGAGACAGAGAGAAGGGGGAGTGTCCAGGGCAGTCTCCATAGTTGACAGCATTAGTTTTCCATAAAGTTTCACTCCACAGGGGGGCGCAGGGCTGTACAGGGCAGAAACTGGGCCAGGAGCCTTCTGCATAGGCCCTGGGAAGAACTGAAATGGGTATATGGGTTCACTTGGGCTGGGTCCAGGATTCGATCCTCAATCTCCAGGGCTGTAAAGTGAGCGCTTAACCCGCTGAGCCATCCCAGCTTTCCCTAAGCAAAAATTTAAGTAACGTATTTGTCTTCCCTTCTTCAGTTCATTGAGTATACTATTTTCTAATGTTTATCTTTATGCTCTTCAAGAATACTAATACTTTTATTACCTGATATATGAGTTTTAATTATATCCATTACCCTCCACTTTATAAATTCACATCTTTGCACATTGGCCAAACCCCAACATTTCTGGTCTTTCCTCCTACCAAGCTCAGTTTTTTAAAGATATATAATTTTTTACATCATCGGGGCTTATAACTCGCACATTGTGTTTTTTAAATTTATTTTTTAAATTATTAAATTTATTGGGGTGACATTGGTTAGTAAAGTTATATAGGTGCTAGGTATACAAGTCTATAATACATCATCTATGTGTTGCATTGTGAGCTCACCATCCAGAATCTTGCATTTTGTTTTTGTTTTCCATCACGATATACTTGTATCTCCCTCCCCCATCCCCCATCCCTCCTCTCTCTGCTCCTCTGGCAGCCACCGAACTATTGTCTGTGTCCATGAGCTTATTTTTTCTTTCTTTTCTATTTTGATTGTTCATATATTCTGTTTTTTAGATTTCACATGTAAGTGAGATTATATGGTATTTGTCTTTCTCAGTCTGACTTATTTCACTTAACATTATGTCTCCTAGTTTCATCCATGTTGTAAAAGGTATGGTTTAATTCTTCTCAATGGCTGTGTAATACTCCATTGTGTAAGTGTACCATAGCTTTTTTATCCAATTATTTATTGATAGAGATTTATGTTGTTTCCATATCTTGGCTATTGTGAATAATGATGCAATGAACACAGGGGTGCATAAATTTTTTAGAATTAGTGGTTTGGAATTCTTGGGATAAATACTTAGGAGTGGAGTTCACATTGTGTTTTAAAATCATAATTCTTAGGCTGATTTTAGTAATTTATCCTACATTTAACTGGACTAGATGCTCACTGTCAGTTTTCATGAAATTATTATTGGCTGGATTTTATCACTATGATCTCATTAAAGAGCTTGGAAACTGTATTCAATGATTTCTTACATGTTCAAAAAATATTTGCTGCTTTTATGGACATTTTTCTGACTTTATTCTAAACTCTTTGGCTTACACTTTATTTTGAGAACTTCCTCAGTCCATTTCCTTTTAGTCTTGACTATTTCTGTGGCTATATATATGACTAAATTTATTGTGTTACCTTGTAAATGACTTGAATTTTGTACGTTTGCTCAGGCAGCTATTTTGGTCTTTAGAATTTTGTTATTTTACTAGACTACATCTCAACTGAAAATATTCTCTATTAATTTCTTCAGGAAATGTTTAGTTCATTAATTCTATAAATTCAAGTTTCCTCTTTGTCTGAAAAGATGTTTCCTGTAGTGTTTTTCAATTTCTTTTTCTTATTTTGTTTCTTTTATCAGATATACCAATAAAGTGCATTTCAGGTTGCTTGTCATGTTCTTTCTAATCCTTTTTAACTCTTCATTTCTGTCCCATTTCTCTTCTAGCCTATCCTCTGGTAATATGTTTTTCTTTTGTCTTGTTCTCTTTTCCATCTTTAAAAGAAAAAAATTTTGTGGTATTTCTGTAAAGATTCCATGTTGGATCCCTTTCAATTATCTTTGAGTCCTGGGCCGTTTATATATGGGGCGGTAGTGATAGGGTGACTCCTGGCCATACTCTAGGCTTTTTTCAGTGAAATCTTTGATGCCGGATTCCAGGATAAATGTATTTATTTTAGCCTTTAGTTTTCTCCAGCCCATTTCTTGGAAGCATGGTGCCATTCACACTACCTAGTTACTATCCTCCATCCATATGGCCTCACAAAAGGACTCTGCTTGTGAACTTGTCATCACTCACACCTACTCCATAAATCAGGGTCCAAGAAGGTTCCCAGCACCAGCCTGGCATCCAGGTCTCCTCCGAAGAGTGGTTTGACGGTATGTGTTATTGGCTGAACTATTGTATTTTGCATGTATAATGCACTGCCATGTATAAAGCACACCCACATTTTGGGCCTAAACTTTCAGGGAAAAAAATTGTTTCTCTTAATTTTTTAATTCAAATTTCTATTTGTTTATATTTAGGTACTTGTTTTTTCATTATAAAGGAATTTAAGCATTTATTGTTTAACCTATTATGGTTCAAGACATTTTATGTAACCAATAGTTACAAAACACAAGAACAGATACAAGGTAAGAGAAAGGGAGGTGAGTAGGAGAGAAGGGAAGGAACAGACAGGGCCATGGATCATGACTTGGAGCCTGGCAAAAGAGGGAGTGAGCTCGGAGCCTCGGAACAGGGGATCAAACACAGCATTGGATGAGATGAAAGCCAAGAACTGATAAGGGAGGAAGTCAGGGAGGCTGAAGGGCAATGAGACTTTGGGTGAGTTGGGGCCCAGACAAGGCCATTATCATATTCCAGGGAATGATTTTGCATATGGATATCATTACTGATTTCTAGAGTTACATTTGTAACTCATAAACATAAATAAAGGAATTCAAAAAATTTTATATAGATATGAAATCAGTACTACCCATGCATATTGCTTATCCTTATTTTTCCCTCACAAATTTGTGCAAAAAAAGTGTGCATTATAGTGGCACAATACATTATGTTCCCACAAAATACACAGGCCAAATTCCTAACCCCCAGTATCTTAGAATGTAAAATACATTTGAAAGGAATTCATTGTAATGAGGAAAAAGAAAACTAAAGTTGAATAAGAAGAGAAAATGTAAACACCAAAGTAGTCTCATGGATTGACTTGAGGCATTATACTATGTTGTGCCCTACTTTAGATGTCTTGTTTTTATTACTCTTGATCCTTACCCAGTTGTGATTTTATTAAAGACAAGAGCCATGTGCCATAAATTACATACATGCAACAGAGACAAAGTGGTTGAGTTTGACTTTTTTTGAATCCCTACCACCCACCCACATGGTGTTTAGTCTATAATGAGTAGTCAATAAACACATTTCGGCTAATCAGCAGATATACATGCACACACCAACATACAGGAAAAGACTAAGAGATTTACAGAAATTATTAAATCCATGTGAAGATCAGAATGAGTAAGTTCTCTGTCTTCGTTTTTGTTTTTTTTTAAGATTTATTTTATTGATTTTAACGGAGAGAGATAGAGAGAAGAGGGAGGGCCCAGAGCAGTCTCCATAGTTGACAGCATTAGTTTTCCATATAGTTTCACTCCACAGGTGGGCACGGGGCTGCGCAGGGCAGGAACTGGGCCGGGAGCCTCCCACATAGGTCCCGGCAAGAACTGAACTGGGGGAATACCCTAGTTCAGCATATGGGTCCACATGGGCTGGGCCCAGGATTCGATCCTCAGTCCCTGGGGCTTCAAAGCGAGCACTTAACCCACTGAGCCATCCTAGCTTTTCCCTCTGTCTTTGTTCTTATATGCTGTGACACGTAGTATGTAATATGTAAATATCCAGGATAAAGTCATCAGCAAGTGACCTGGAAGTCGGAATGATGTTTCAACACTTATTTGTCTATAATTTACATCTATTATCCCTGGGAGGACCTTTGTAACTTTGTGGTTATTTCCCTTTCCACTTTCTTATCAAGTCAATATGACTCAAAGAACCATTAATGGTACTCAAATAGAATAAAACAACAATTCTTTGACTATTGCACCATTGATTTTTTGTCATTTCTGAAAATGACCTTACTTTGAAAGGTTGACTTTGAAGATCATTTATGTATAAAAGGTTCACTCAGACAGCATTTAACTTCCTGGCTTTTTCCTTTTTAAACTGTAGATCAAAGCACAGAATTTCACAGTCAGATTTAATTTATTTATATATTCCTTTGATTTACTTCTACAGATAAATTTGTGTTTGAGAAGAGACATTCTGTCTTATATCTGCAGTTCGTAAACGAATAAACCTATTCATATGAGTTATCTACTCTTAAAAATAGATTGATATATTTAAAGACAAACAAAATAATACAAACTGGATTGCATTGATGCCCAGAGAAAATTAGAAAAGTACCGTGAAAGCAAGAAAATAAAAGATTATAAACGTTTATATCTATTTCTCACTTTTCTTTGGTTAATCACAAATCAATTAATTTCTCATGTTGTTATCAAAACTAAATCAAGTAATAAGCTTTGTAATCACTGAAGAATCAGGTACCACATAACTGAGCATCCCTTCTTAGAAATAAGAGCGCCACTAATTTTTACATGCATAATTCATACAGCCAAAATTGTCCTTATTAAAAAAATATTTTAAGTAAATTTTCTGGCATATTAAAATTTTCCTTTACTTACCATTTTACTGAAATGGCCTTTTAAAAACATGAGTATCTTGGGGGAAGCCAGGATGGCTCAGTGGGTTAAGCGCTCACTTTGCAGCTCCAGGGACCGAAGATCAAAACCCGCCCCCGGTCCTTGCGGAACCATATGCTGAACTGCGGAGTTCCCCCAGTTCAGTTCTTTCCCTGTCTCTGTATTTCTCTCTCTCTCTCTCTCTCTCTCTCTCTCTCTCTCTCTCTCTCTCTCTCTCTCTCTCTCTCTCTCTCTCTCTGTCAAAACCAATAAAAAAAATAAAATAAACATGGGTATCTCAGTAATATGTGGATTTACTACTTCATTAAATTCATGATAATTTTCTGTCCCTTTTTCTAAGAGATTTAGATTTAAGAGTTAAATTCTTTCCTATGTTTCATGGGTCCTGGACTTTTAAAATTTTATTTTTTTCAGTCCTTTATATTCCTTGATCGCCTTATAAAAAGATCAGTGATATAATCACAAAATATATTCATGGCCATGAGAAAACAGTTGAAAATATTTATCATGTCATTTGAAATCTTTAAACAAATGATTGACTGGCATTGTGGCAAATCTCCAAATGAATGAGTTTGTTGTGAAGAAGAATGTGGAATTCTGGTTGGCACATGATTATGAATGTTCTTTAGTCAATAATGTCCATGGTCACTGTTCTATATTTATTTATAGATATCACAGATATCATTTTTGGTAATTATATCAGTGATGCTCTTAAATACAATAATAATTAACCTTATATTAATACTGAGTCATTTTATATGTGCTATGAATTATAAGGCACCAAAAGATAATTGATTACATCTCACTTCTTATCCAAATGAGCAAAATAAACCTATAAAGACATTAAATAAGTTGTTCAAAGCAATGAAACTGGTAATATCAAAAGGTTTTCCAAAGAAAGCAGGGTCTTAGTACATCCTGATATACAATGCAATATATATTTGGTTATTAATCTCTAACATGATGTGAATTTCACATAGTAGCAAACCAAAGACTTTTTCTAATACGACTTTATTTTATAAACCCACACCAAATACATTTCCTCTTTCTCTTAGCTTCATTAGCAATGGTCAATGTAATTTAATGATGATAATTATGATTATGTGCTCAATCTACTATGTGCCAAGTGACTGAGTAATTTGATAGATGCACATTATCTAATTTTATCCTCACAATAATCCCAGGAGATCTGTGCAATCAATTATCCTGGTTTTGATGAAGAAAATGAAACTTTAGAAGGTTAAATAAACATGTATCAAATACTAGCCCCACCTCATTTTGGCTGTTTATGTTTATCTAACTCTAATATCCAAACTCTACCTGTGCTTATTTAATTTTAATGACCTTATGTCTTATATTATCAGTTGGACCTTCAATTTCTTGAAGACATAAATGTCATTTATACTTCCTTTTATTAACTATATTGCCTAGAACCTTAAATGAGTAATTTATCTTTGGTTTACCAAAAAGGATAATGATCAGTTAAGTGAGTATTCAACCATTAGATATATTGCAGAAATCTAAGACTACAAATGCATGATGGCACATTTATCAGGAAAACAATAAGAAACAAACAAACAAAAAACTTGTTTTCAGTTTTTAACCAAAGAGAAATTAATTCCTTGGAAATAGCATTACCAGTTTCACTATAATGAAAGGATGTGAAATGTAATGTGTCAATTTTCTGTTTAGTCTAACTTAGGACTTCTAAGTAACTTGATATCTTAGCTATGACAAGAAAATAACACCTCACGTATAATCTCTCTGTAAAAATTAGTTCCAGAACAGCCTGAACCATCATGCATATTTTATTTTGCTTCACATTTCACTGCTGTCTGAAGCACCAACTTTGCTAAACTTTTTTTTCCCCTCTTGTCCACACATCTCCCCTAGCTAGTTATGAATTAACTGTTTTTCTGAGATACCTCTCTACGTTTTGCCAGCAAGTCAATACACTCTCTGGGGTTGTTCAAATTCGAGTCAGCTTTTGGCTCACTTGTTTGCCTCCTCCCATGGGAATCTCTCCCACCTAGCCTCTATTACCCTCCTACTCAGCATAGAACACAGAAATGGTCCAAAGTGTGGAATTTTGAAGTTTCATTTACTTGATGGTCTAAAATCAGATTTTATTTGCCTGTGGTTAAGAAGATGTAATATGATACATAATAAATATTATGTAACATGTAACATAAGAGTATAGAATGTAGAATATATGTATGCATATTTCTTGACTTATAACCTGGTGCTTTTGTGAAATGTAATCAATTTCCATGACTGTTGAATAATAAAATCTGAACTTAATAAGCATTCTTCAAAAGCAAGAACACTATTTAAAACTATTTATAAAGGGCACATTCTAATTAGTAAAAATATGAAGATCAGAGTGGAACATAAAACATTCTTATGCAATAATGTCTGAACAATAGGTCAATTTCTTCTCAAATTCTAATGCTCAGAAGTTAGAAAAACATTTTTCATAACCTTGAAAATACACTGTAGTTGCTATAAACACATACAAGCTGAGGTTTGGAAAAGACTATTCATATACCTTAGTTTAGTATCTTTTCTTAGTCCAGTTGCATGGCTCTGTACTTAAGTAAATTCATCAATTATTGAAAAATACTTAGTTATCTGAACATAAGTACTATAAAGTTTTAGTCATATTTACACTCACTTTATTTTCCTTAGTACAATCCAAATGATTCTGGGCTTATTTTTAAATGACATCCTCCCCAAAATATTTGTTTATTTCTCAGCTAGCTTTGTGAACCTCACATATTTTCAAATACAAGAATTCTTTACAATTCACTGGGAAAAAAATATTTGTTTTCTTCTACATTTTCTTCCTCAGGTAACCTTGACCCATTTTTCCAACTAAACACAAAATTCATCCAAAGGGGATTTCAACATCAGTGAATGCCTGAATTTCTTACCTTCTATACTTCCTAGTAAGGAGGTATATATTTTATTGTACAAGAGCAAATTTTGGTGAAATAATTAAGCTGCTTGTCTTATCAGAAGACCACAGGACATAGGCTATGACATTTGAACTCACACATGGGATTTAGTTCACATTTGTACTGAACTTTTCACTATGACTGTAAATACACTTAATCTCTGTATTTCTGTTTTCACATCTGTAAAATTAGGGAGAAACAAAAATCTCACTTTATAAGACTATTTTGAGGATTAAAAGTATATAATATAAAATCAGTGCTTCAAAATTGTTAACTTATGACATTCTGCTAGATGTAGTGAATTTTGACCAAAATTTCTTAAATATATCAAGAGGCTCAGGAAATTTTCTGTCTGATCACATGTAATTGTTTAGTCTTTCCTGAGTGCCTTTCAGCATAGTATTTTCTGTATGTTGGAATATCTGCTACATATGTGATGTCATTGTTAACATCCTTGCTACAAAAGCATAAATGAGACAGATTCTCAATAACTCAAAGATTAGTTTTACTCCCCATGTTGTTTTTGGTACCCTTGAAAATTTGAGTGGCTTAAAGTATTTTTCCTACTAGACAGAAGTTTGATTAATTTCAAAGTATTTTCAGATACCATTGTGATCAATGCATTATCATCATGGATAAATCTTGTTCACATGGGTATACTAAATAACTTCCTAGTAAAGTTAACAGTGTTTATTTAATGAGATGATTTTAATTTCAGATACTAAGCTTAATTATTCATTAATGTAAATTTCCTTTTTATGTGGTTTCAGCTAAGTAAGTATCAACATATTAAAGCTTCAAAGGCTTAGAATAAAAAACTAAACTAAAAAGGAGGAACAAGCCTTAAATTTATTCAGAGTAGTAAGTCAGTTTCTGCAAACAATCTAGTGTACCTAAAACAACATTCAGCTAAGAAAATATAATGCATAGTATGTATTTATTAACCTAGTTCTCTTACTACATACCATGTAAATGGAAATGAAGCTTGATCTTTATTTATGACACTCAATTAAAATGTTATTTTTTAGGTACCATCATCATTGTATGTATACCTCATATTTCATTTGTCTCTCATCTCACTGTGTTAACACAGCAGCGAGGGGATAATGTAGATGTACAGGGGCCAATGTACATGTCAAATCACCACTCTCACTGAATAGGAAAATAATCTGAAAGTATAAAACCACCAATCCCTGAGTATTCGTATGCTGTGTAATACCCACAACACTTTACACATGTGGGTGTTTGATCACATTATTGATCATCTGTACTTTACATAAAGTATCCGTGATTAAGGATATGACTAAATTCACACTTACAGGAAGTGTTGGAGTTGTGATTTCAGCTACCTCCTCGGCCCATGCTTTTTCATATATTCAATAAAAATCTGTTCTCTAAAGGAAACTTAAAATTACGTTTCTGCTATAGTTTTATGAAGTTTGTATTTGTAAAGTATTAATACATTTTTCTATAACCACTTCAGAAAATTCACTCTATTTTTCTATCTTATAAATGGCTTTGCCGTAACATGTTCATAAAAGCACCAAAAATTCATTTATGTTATTTAAATGGAGATGTTAACTATTGAAGTAAATTGCAGTCTACAATCCTTTTTTAGTACAGTGCTTTCATAAATGAGACATTGAGACATAAAACTAGGGAAAATATGAGTTCTTCTCTTTAAAGCAGTAGTCCCCAACTTTTGGGCACCAGGGACCAGTTTTGTGAAAGATAATTTTTCCATGGATGGGGAGGGTGAGGACATGGGGAATGGAGGTGGTTTGGGGATGATTTAAGCCCATTACATTTATTGTGCACCTTATTTCTATTATTATTATATTGTAATATATAATAAAATAATTATACAACTCACCATCATGCAGAATCAGTGGGAGCCCTGAGCTTAAGTTTTGATATGAGTTTGAAAGCAACTGATTTATTATGGTCTCTGTGCAGTCAAACCTCTCTACTAATCATTGTGAATATGTATTTTCAGATGCTCCCCCAGCACTAGCGTCACCGCCTCAGATCCACCTCAGATCATCAAACATCAGATTCTCCAAGGAAGCGTGCAACCTAGACCTATCACGTGCACAGTTAACAACAGGGTTTGCTCTCCTATGAGAATCTAATGCCAGCACAGATCTGAAAGTAGGCAGAACTCAGGTGGTAATGCAAGTAATGGGGAACAGCTGTGAATACAGATGAAACTTCCCTTGGTGGCCTGCAGCTCAGCTCCAGCTGTTCTACCAGGTTCCTAACAGGCCACGGAATGTACTGGTCCAATGGGGGTTGGGGACCCCTGCTCTAAAGGACAATAGAGCCCAAGTCAGAACACTGTTGTAGCTTGCTAGGAGAATATCCTGTATCTTAGTCCTACATCAGCCTCTGACTTCCATATCAGCACAGATATCATCCTTTTTTTTTTAATATTTATTTATTTATTTATTTATTTTTGACAGAGAGAGAGAGAGAGAGAGAGA
>PVKE010004255.1:0-36434 GCA_004027555.1 Craseonycteris thonglongyai
CACCACGCGCCTGCTCCCCAGTGAGGGCTGGGCATGCCTCCGGGCCCGGCCCCGCCCCGTCCGGCCCCGCCCCGGGCCCCGCCCACCACGCGCCTGCTCCCCAGTGAGGGCTGGGCATGCCTCCGGGCCCGGCCCCGCCCCGTCCGGCCCCGCCCCGGGCCCCGCCCACCACGCGCCTGCTCCCCAGTGAGGGCTGGGCATGCCTCCGGGCCCGGCCCCGCCCCGCCCCGGGCCCCGCCCACCACGCGCCTGCTCCCCTGTGAGGGCTGGGCACGCCCTGACGCGGGACGTAGGCTGCCCGTCCCGCCAGGCGCCGGCCGAGCGAGCCCTCCGCTGCCGCGTTGCTGCGTTCCGTCTAGTCCCAGGTGTCTCCCTCCTTAAGCGAGCCTGACCGCGTGTCTTGAGGAAATGCTTGGTACCCCAAATCCGCCCCCCCCAATATGGATTCCGGAGCCTCCCCAAGCCCGGCTGTCCCCGCCCCCTGAGCAAGCTGCTAGGGCCAGAGCTCCTGAGTTGCGACCCTTGCCCCGGCCCAATGAGTGGCATACCTATGGCCTCCCCCCGACACCAGCTGGGTTTCAGCTTCATCCACTCAGACGAGTCGGGAGGACTCGGGGGTGCTTCCTCCCACAGCTACGGATCGCTTCGATTTCCCTGACTCCTGGAGGCCAGGGTAGTGAGAGCAGGACCTCAGAGAGGCTTCGGTCCTCCCCTTCCTCAGGTGCCAGGTCCATCTTGCCACTGTGGAGAGCCCGAGTCCCTGCCTCCCAGTGACGAAGCAGCGCGCCC
The DNA here is from genome assembly GCA_004027555.1 of Craseonycteris thonglongyai. Classification (NCBI taxonomy): domain Eukaryota; kingdom Metazoa; phylum Chordata; class Mammalia; order Chiroptera; family Craseonycteridae; genus Craseonycteris; species Craseonycteris thonglongyai. Next base: position 790 of record PVKE010004255.1, read on the forward strand.
TTTTCCTAAAGGGGAATAGGAGCCATCTCCCAGCTTTCTCGCCCAAATCTGCCGACCAGCAGCTGTTATGCCTGAGACTACCGTTAGAGCGTCATGCTTTTGTCTCGTAATCCCTAAAAGAGTTCACACCTAGAGAAGGCTGGGATAGCTCAAGAGGTTGAGCACATGCTTGGCAGCCTTCAGGTCCTGGGATCGAATCCCAGCCGACCCGGGTAAACCCATATGCCTGAACTGCTGCCTATGCTGAACTGCGGCACAACTGGTAACCTCCAGAATGGCGGCAAAGGTTCTCGCCTCCCATGCAGAGGGCCCGCAGTTCAGTTCCCACCCAGAGCCGCCCCACATCCCCCTGTGTGGAGTGAAACCAGGTCACAACTAAGGACGTACAACTATGGAGACTGCTCTGGGCCCTCCCCACTTCTGTCTCTCTCACCTCTCAAAACAATAAAATAAATCTTAAAAAACGAATTCACATCTAGAAGAAAGAGTACTTGGCACTTGGAAAAGGATCTACCCTGAGGTATTCTGGGTAACTGTGCCCACCACGACCCCACCTGTCCACCTCATTCCTCTAGTGCTGGACGACAGACCTGGGCAACTCCGGGGGCCGGGGAGCTCAGCTGGAAGGTGACCCGCAGAGGAGGCTCGCTGCACATCCTCTGCCCCTCAGGCCCCGCTCCTTCCCCGGGCTTCAAACCCGAGGTACCAGGTCTGAGGACTGCGGCACGATTCAGGGGAGATGCCCTGCAGCCTGCCCTTGGCCACCTGTGCCTGCAGCCACACTCCCCTCTTTATGTCCACCGAGCTCCCCTGGGCTCCTGGCTCAGCTCACCACCCCCTCCAGGACCCAGCTTCGCTGACCTCCTCCTTGTCCTGCTGCCCTCGCGCGCTCTTCTGTCCGCCACATCCATCTTTACCTTCTGAGGGCAGTTCATTCGTCTTTGAGCCTCAAGCCCAGGGCTACTCCCTGGAGAGCCCTCCTGGGAGCCCTGAGGGACAGGCTGGCTCCCTTCCCTGTGCCCCCATGGCACTTGGTGCTTGTGCAGGGTGTGGAGAGGGGAGGGCGCCTGGTGGGTGGTGGTGTCATCCTGACCAGGGAACAGGTCTGGCAATGTGAGCAGTAGGCAAGTCAGTCGGGGTGGGGGAGCTCAGCCCAGTAAATCCTCTCCTCCGTGGGTTCCCTCTTTCTGTGCCCACACAGCTGGGGGGTAGGGTACCTGGTAGCTGGGGGTGTGGGTGAGGAGACAGTGGTAGGATTCTGAGGCCAAAACCCTGGAGGTGAAGTTGGGGGGGGGGAAGGAGGAACGGGGTGGGCGGCAGCATCAGGTGCCGGCCCCAATGTACCCTAGGAGTTCCCTCACCAAGCTGGGAGGGCATGGGGTCAGGGCCCACACCTCACAGCTGGAGCTCTGGGAGCCAGAGGTACCAGAACAGTGACATGCGTGATTCCAGGGCTTCTGACCCCTCATGTCAAAACAAAACTGCCACATTTCCCTGACCCTGCTATTTCCAGACGGACTCCTGCATGGCCTGGGCCACTGATGTCCCCAAACCGGGGAGGCCCAAACGAGCTCGTGAAGCAAGTGGCCGGGCCATCCTCAGCATGCACAGCTCACGGAAACTTGAGCTGGAGAGCTGGTGAGTGGGGTTGAGGCTGGCATTTGAAGTCTCAATGACTAGGGGAGTCCTGGGCCAAAGGGCTGAGGCTGAAGGTTCCCGTGCACGCTCAGCCAGGGCTTCAGCTTGCAGGTATGAGGCGGGCCTCAGAGGCTGGTGCTCGGGGAGGTGGGCTGCCTCAGGGCCCCTGGACCCGATGCCGGGCCCCTCCTGCTGTCACAGGACCTGTCACTTCTCATCACTAGACAGGGTGGCCTGCCCACCCAGCTCCACAGAAGGGTACAAGTGAGTGTGGGAAAGGTGGGCCCAGCAGCCCCTGGGCCCCGGGCCGAAGCCTGGCAGGTGCTCTCCTGGGCAGGTAGGTGCTCCGGCAGCCTGGCACTGCAGGTGTGGCTGGCGGCAGGCTGAGCTGGACAGCCGCCTGTGGGCGGCACCAGAGGCCCTGCTGCAGCCAGCACGGGTGCAGGCGGGGACTCAGGCCCCACTGGGAGATGCTGGCTCTCAGGCAGAAAGTGGGGCTCCCATCTTCTCCCCATAATCGTCCTTGCTTGTCTGCAGCCCTAGAGCGGTCCCCTGAGTAGCAAGATCCCTTTACCAGGCTGAGAGCTCTCAAATGCTCGGGGCTGGCACCCACATGTGGTGTCACGTTCTCTGGCAGAAGGCTTAAGGGTCTGAGGCAGTCAAAAGAGACAGGAATTGAGTCTCCAACAGGGCTGCCATGCTGAGCAGTGCCATCGCTCTGAATGGTACCCCTGGTCGTGTACAGTGGATTGTCTGGTGTGGCTAGGGGCACGGGAGAGAGGCAAAGGAAGGGCCAGAGTCCCGGTGGCCCCCAAAGAGTCAGAGAGAGGGAGGTGGCTGGTTTTAGTTCAGTGCACAGAGAAGTTTCCTTAGAAGCCCAGTGGCCCCTGGTAAAAGCTGCAGCCCCCAGGGAGAGAGAGCGCCATGCAAGCTGAGGCTTCTAGAGAAGGTAGCCAGCATCTCCGCTCCATGTCAGAGTGGGAGCAGTGCTCCCCTGGGATGCCCTAGATTCCCACGTCTTTAGTGACCTGGGGGTCTCCGCCCACAGCTGACCCTCCTAGAGCCCCTGCTCCCTGGGGTGATTCTGGGGACCCAGTCGACCGCCTCTCGCCTCACGTTTGCCTGCTCCCTGGCATCCCATGACAGCATCCCTGTCTTCTTGCTAGAGCTCCAAAGCCAGTTGGGGTGGAACAGTGACGTATCTCAAGTCCCGCTGAAGGTAGAGGCGTGCACATCTGCAGCCTGTAGTGAAAGTGCTAGGCACCCCTCAGAACTGTGGGGTGCAGTCCCAGATGTACAAGCCAGGACACAGGTCCCTGCCGGGCCGTTAGCTGAGCCCCTGGCTGGGCCGATCACAGCTGGTGGAGCAGACAGGACCTCATGATAGAGGATTCTGCTTTATCCGAATCCACAGCTGTGCCTGGGGGAAGGCATCCAGGGGAGAAGCAGCCCTCTCTCCAGGGGTGCCATGCTACCTTCAGCCCTTCCTCCAGCAGGCGGGACGCTCCCGGGCCCACCTGGAGAAGGAAGGCACCAGCTGCAGGGATCCCAGGGACAGGAGTAGAGGAGGCTAGACCAGGACGTAGGAGACGGTGAGGGTGCTGGCAGATGGGGAGGGGCAGCGTGGGAGGGGACGGGCAGACGGGATCCTGCAGACAGAAGTGGAGAAGGCCCAGCGGTATGTAGACCAGATGAGCTGAGAGCCCCCACTGGGGTCGCCCCTCTCCAAGTGGGGGCATGACAGGGCCCTGAACACTGGCCCTGCCTTATGCTTCATTCTCTGGTCTTCATTCCGGGAAGAGGGGCAGTACATGGGGCTTCTGTTCAGCCCAGAGAGGCACCCCTGCAAACACTGGGGAAGACCCTGCAATCATCAAGCTGACTTCTGTCCCGGAGCCCACAGGGTAGGGAACAGAGTCATACAGTGGTCTGGAGGCTGGGAGGAGACCCTGGGGTCCTGGACTGAGTATATGCTGGTGCCAGGCCTGCAGGGCCAGGAGCAGCGCTGGGATGGCATCTGGGGGGTCTCCATGGGGACACTTGAGACCCCTGCCCAGGCTCAGGACACAACCTTCCTTTATGCAGAGTGGCTGCTGATGCCCACCCAGGTGGGTCAAAGACAGCTGGCTCAGTCAGCCCCACGGGGAGCCCACGGCACCCACTGAGCCAGGCTGTGCCCAATTGTGCTGCTGGCAGAGAGGCCAAGCAGCCTGGGCCCTGTCCTTGGGGGATTCCAAAGCCGGGTGAGAGGCTCGTGGGACACTGGAAAGAGAACGACCAGGGGGGACAGGTTGGAGCAGGGCCTCCACACAGCACAGCCACAGTGAGCATCACTCACTGCAGGCCCCTGGAGCAGCACCTCCTGGTGGCGGGAGCCGGGAACTGTCCAGCCTTAAAGCCTGTGGCTGGGGCGGTCAGAGGAGGCCCCTGAAAGGACTGCGTCCCGAAGGATGGGGACGACCAGGGGCCCTTGGAGGAGGGGCTTCCTGGGGCAAGGCCAGAGCAGACCGATCCCTGTCAGGGGAGCCCCATTGCCCAGGTGGAGGACAGCCATGACTCCAAGGAGTGGAGGTCCTCACAGGTGAACCAGAGCCTCTCCGAAGAGCTGAGCCAGAACCACCAGCGATGGAGGGCTTTGCTCGGAGCAGCTGGGGCGGCTGCAAGGAGAGCAGATGGTGTTGGAGGGCCATGGGCAAGCCTTGGCGGCACAGGGCCGCAGGCTGCTTACAGAGAAGTGGGTGCTGCTTGGGGTGCTGGGGTGCAGGAGGCCTGGCCTGCGGCACTTGGGCCCAGCCCTCAACGTGTTCAGCGGAGATGGGGGGGGTGGGTGTCCTGCTTTCACTGCGTGAGATGCCCTGTGGGCAGGAGGTGGGCCAGCCTCAGTCACCAATCCCTGAATCACATGGCCAAAGCCCTCCCCCAGGTATCAGCACTCCTGGTTGTCACATTCTGGCTCTTTTATGGGAGCGTGTGGGAAATCGTTCAGCTTCCACAATTCCTGTGTCCCCTCCTGCGGGCCCAGGGCCAGGCTGGGGGGAGGTGATAACCTTGACTACTGGGCTCAAGTCAGGATGCTGAGCAGTGGAGCTGCCCAGAACAGAGGGTTCTGTGTGTGCAGGGAGCCATGAAAGAGGCGTCTCTGCCTTTGTCCCCGTCCCAGCCGACAAGGCACAGTAAGGCCATCCATGCAACTTGAAAAGAAGTCATTGAAAACGGGGTAGGGCAACCTAGGGTCCATGCTGTGTTCAGATGGCCCCATTTCCACTGCACACTCCAGGTCCAGGAAGAACCAGCACCCCTCAGGAAAGAGAGGGGAGAGGCACCTCCTAGGCTTCACCAGAAGGCAGCTCAACACCGGAAGGCACACTGGCACCAGGGGGCAGTTGCCTTGAACTTTAAAGAGGAGGAACTGCAGACACTCCAGAGACAGAGACCTAGCTTCCCCAGGTGGGTGCTGGTCCACCCCCTTCCTCTCTCTCCCCACAGCGCCCTCCTCCTTTTCTCTTCCCCACTGCCCTTCTTTCCTATAGCAAGCCAATTAGTCTCTCCCTTCTTAGGAGGCTTTATCCTCCACTTTCTTGCCTTCTGCTTCTTCCTCATTACGCTCCACCACCCATCCATTCATTCAGCCTGCGTTCACTGTGCATCTGCTATATGCCGGGCCCTCTTCTGATCCAATGGGATTTGGATCAGACCACTCCTCACCCCCAAAGTTTATGTTTGGGGCCAGCAAGCATCGACCTGGCAATTACAGTTTAATGTGCCCGATGAGGGGACAGGCACTATGGAAGCTTGGGGGGCAGCAGACAGGAAGGTTCCCTCCTGCTCAGCGGGGTTCTGGGCCTCTGAACGTTCCTGAAGGATGAACTGGCATCTTCCAGGAGCAAAGAAATGAGGGACATCTTAGGAAGAAGAACCTATGCAAAGGCCCAGAGAGGAGACACGCAGGTGGGGGTGTTGCAAACAGTCCCGGAGCCAGATGAGAAGTACAGTGGGTAAGAGGGTTACTGTGAAGTATGGAACAGGGAACAGAGCAAAGGCTCCGGTGTCCCTAGCCCTGTCCACTTGATGTCAACTCCAGCGTGGTGACTGCCTCCCCTGTTCAGCGTCTTCTCTTAGCGTCCTGGCAAATGCACGTGTGTACAGGCAAACAAGACAGCAGAACACACACACACCCCAAGGCGCACATCAGACACTCACCAGAGACACAGAGAAACAGGCACGCAGGCCATGGCTGTAGAGCTGTGAGGACCCAGGACGGGTCCACGCCCCCCGGAGAGCTCCGTACTGGGGCGGGTCTGTCCATCTGGCTGGAAGCGCTGGGCAAGGTCTTGGGAGCAGTGCTCATGGCCTCATAAAAGGTGCCGTCGGTCTAAGTTGGTGGATCTCAAACTGGGGATCTGAGCTGTGCTCTGGGAAGACTGTTAGTTCCTCAGAGAAGTAAGTTCCGAAGCTAACCTGCAACTGCACACTTGTACAGGAAGAAACCATGTTTTTCATCTGTTTCTCAACCCAGAGGACAGAAGGCTGTCTTCTCAGGGTCTAGAGAGGCCCAGCATAGCCGGCCCTGACCTCCTTGCCCGGTCTCTACGTGGCCCTGAGAGGGACCAGCACGGAGGGGCAGGGGCGGGATGTCAGGCCCTGTGGGCCCGGCCAGCGTGCAGGCCCCTGTACGGGCAGCCAGGGGGGCAGGTCTGGAGATGGAGGTGCAGACCCAGGGAGCCCTCAGGTGGGTGGTACTAGCCATACAGGGAGCACCGAGGGGGTATGCCCAGAAATACTTCTGGACTGGAGTCAGGCACTGTTGAGTGCCCTGTACAGTCTGAAGGGTAAGAACGAGGCGTCTCACCTCCCCCTGCCCCCGCCCCCTGCCCCAGTGCCGCTCCATCGGCAGCTCCCTGCACATCACCACCACTACGCCCCTTCTTTGGGTCAAGGTGTAGTCCCAGGCAGGCCCCCCGTGAGAACGGAGCCCTGAGACCAGGGCGGGGGGGATGCCCCAGATCAAGATAGGAGCCCGAGACCCCACCCCTTTCACAGACTTCCCTGCATGTGGGCTCAGAGCTGGCCCCGATGCAGGCTGAGCTCAGAAAGTCCGGGACAAGCTGAAAGCTTGGCGCTCAGCCGGGCCAGGCCTGCAAGCCCAGGGCAAGGCCCACAGCCTTCCCCGTGCCAACTGCAGGGCCCACAGCCTTCCCCGTGCCAACCGCAGGGCCACGCTGAGGCCACTGACCTCCTTCCCCAAATCCAATCAAGTCCCACGCAAGCCCTCACTGCCCCCAGGGAGGCCTCAGGCCCGGGATGTGCTCATTGGCCCTCCACCCTCCCGCAAGATGGCAGAGCCTTGCTGAGAACGGTGAGGATCGTGGGGTGAGGGGGCACCCGGGTCTGTGGGGCTTTGGGGGAGAAAACTCCCTTCCCTCAGAGATGCTCAGCCAGCCCTTTAGCTCTGCCCTTGCCCTGAGGCTCTGGGGCAGGTGGGAGGGGCATTTGGGGCCACACTGTGGAGCGAGCCCCTGGGGGACACTGCGAGGCCTGGAGCCTGGCACAGCCCCTGGTCTGCCTAGTCCTCTCTGAAGAGGGGAGCACAGGGTGAGAGGCAGACAGGGTGTGTCTGGGTGCGCTCTGGGGCACAGGGAGCCAGGACACCTGGGGTCACAGAGGGAGGGTGGCTTTCAGAGCGAAGAAGCCCTGTGCTTCTTCGTCACCGCTGCCACTGCCCGGTTTGGTGAACACGAGCAAGTCTGCCCTCTTGAAGCCTGTTTCCTCAGCTGTACGATGGGGACAGTGACAGTGCCTGCCTCAAAGGGCCATGCGAGGGCGAGACAGTGCACCTAGCACAGTGCCTGGTTCCCGGTGCCCCTGAGGGTGCCTCTACCTGGGACCCAGTTAGGGTGCGTCAGCACTGAAGCTACAATGCCTCCAGGTGCGCCCAAGACCAGCTGCAGTGGGGCTCTGGTCACAGAGTCTGCATCCAGGTCCGCCAACAAGGCGCTTGCGCTGACGCAGTTCAGGAAGCCTCCCGCTGTGCGAGCGCCGCCTGTGGCAGCCGGTACAGAACGCTCCTCCCCGGAGCTGCTCCCGGTTTGTGCTTAAATACTGTTTCACTCACACGGAGGTCCTCACCGTTAGGACCCTGCATGGAGGAGCTGGATGGAGTGGGGACTCCCACCCTCTGCCTCAACGACTCCCTGGGAACCCCCAGGGAAGGGGGGTCAGATCCCCCAGGGGGGCCTGGGAGAAGCCAAAGGACCAGCCCTCCGGCAGAGAGAGAGTCCTCAGGCAATCGGACAGCCAGTGCCGAGCTTCACAGGCCCCCTGCAGCCAGGGCACGGGAGCCTGCAGCCACTTCCCAAACCCTGAAGGTAGCATCTGGGGACTCAGTGACCCCTGCCTCCCTGTGGGATCCAGGCCGTTTCTGTCTGTGTCCAGCTCCTCCCCTGCAAGTTGGAGGGGAAAACAGGTTGGAAGGGACCTTGCAGCGTGGGCACGTGCTGGGTCTGAGTGGATTCTCAGCTGGACAGAGCCCGGGCGCCCCATGCCTCTCTGCCCTCTCTGTGGGGTCAGGCTCTGCTTCACCTGCCCCCAGATCTCAGCCACGGCCCTGGAGCCACAAATGAGAGGAGCAGCTAAGAAAAGTCGGCAGCCCGGGGCAGTGCCAGGTATGTGCAGACGGAGGCCTGGAGCCACCAGAAAAGACTCCCTGTCACCCTGCAGCCCAGGAGACTGAAGTCAGCCCCTTGCCCACCACCAAGGAGCTGGGTGGTCCTGGCACAGAGGGCCTGGGTTCACGGGCCACACGGGGAACCAAGGGTAGGCAAGGGCTCCTCGGAGAGGGGAGGCCCTGTGACTATGCCTTTTAGCCCCCAGGCTGGGGTCTCAGCCTGAGGCAGGGGCTTGTAGTGGCTGCAGTCACAGGCCTCCCTGTCCCCCGCCTGCCACAAGGCTTGAAATGCCCGTATCAGCACAAGTTTCCTGACTCGCAGTGATGAAGCCACCCGGCCCCTTCCTGGGGAAAGAAACCCCGTGGATAGGCACAGAGCTGAGCAGGGAGTGGCTAGCAGGGGTGCTGGGGTCCTTCTGAGGCTTCGTTGGCCCATTCACTGCTCCAGAGCCGGCAGAGTGATGGCCAGGGACCCTCTGTCCTATTGGTGAAGGGCCTCCACTAGGCTTTGGACTTTTCAAAGTGAGTTCTCATTCACTTGTTTCAGATCACTCTACAGTTCCCCTTTCACAGGGAAACTGCCCAGAGAAGGTCAGGAACTGCCATAGGCCACACAGCAAAACAGCAGCTAAGCCCCCTAGTACCCTAACCTGTCCCAGAAGGTGGTTTCTCATTTCCCACCGCTCGTTGAGTCTGATAGCATGACCATCTTCAGTGGCCATAGGCAAAGCCTGCTTGGGGTTGACGTCCCCCTAGAGGTCATCTGGTAGTTTTCTTCTGAACCTCCCTCCCCACCCGCGTGCTGCCCTCCCCTGCAGAGTTCTGCCAGCTGGGTTACGTGCCCCCAGAACCCTCAACTCTGTCACTGAACACTCTCCATGTACTGCCTTAACTGAAGCAGAGTCTTGGGGGGTGGGGGGCAACTCTGGCAGGATGGAGGAACAGCACATCGCTGTGTCTTTCCTACCACCATCTGCAAAATGTTCTCCGTCCTCCCTGCATCCATGCGGCTGCTGAGCTCTGTACTGATCCATCCAGCACTGGGTACGAAGCCCAACTCAGTGGGCCCCTTCCTGGGATTGCTGGGCTTGGAGTGAAAGAGGAGTCTCTCCAGGACTGAAGGCTGGACGCAGATCTTGGGAACTGTCAACTGCCCTATTTTTCACGGTGGAAAAAGCTGGATTCCAGTGAAAGCAGAGGGAGTCGACAATTCCCAGAAAGTGGAACTGGGATGGAGACTTTGGCTCAACCCCTGGGGTCTCCTTCATAGAGAAGACACAATCCCGGCCTTTGGAATGGTCCTCTCTCCTTGCTCTGTGGTCTTGACAGGAGCACCCTCCATGGGCAATGCTTCCGGGTTCTGGTTCCTTCTAGAGGCCAGCCCCAGGCCCCGCTGCCCTTGGGCTCCCCTATACGCCCTGGCATCCTAGAACAAGACCCTCTTCTTCCTGCTGGCATGGGCCTGAACAGGGTCTCCCGCCAGGGAAACTCCCCAACAGGCTCCAAACCAGAGGCTGCGGTCGCATGAGGCGGGGCGGCTGTGCTCCCGGCCTGCTCAGCCCTGGCTGCCCTGTCTCCCGGCCCAGAGCGCGCCCCCCCCCCCCCCCCCCCCCCCCCCCCCCCCCCCCCCCCCCCCCCCCCCCCCCCCCACCGCGCGGCCCTCTCAGCTGTCCGTGTCTCAGCTACCCAGGGGTTTGTGCCTTGTCTCTAAGCACAGCTGGACCCCCGCTCTTCCCAGTCCTGCTATCCTGGTTGGTCCCTTCTCGCCTCCTTGACGGTGACTCCGAACTTCTCTGACAGAAACCCCAACCCAACTCCCCGTTCCTTCTGGGCGGTGATCTACTCTCGGGTCTTAACCAGACCCACGTGCTGCCCTCCCCGGGCTGAGGCGCAGTCAGCGGTCCTGCCCCTCGTCCCGTTGGCTGCACGCGGTCACCCCTGGTCAACCAGGCGAGAGGCCGGGGTGCTGAGCCTGGAAGCGGCTCTGGCAGAAGGTGGCTGCTGCTCTGGACTGCAGGTGACTGGCAGTGCAACCCCAGGCAGGGCAGGGACGAGGGACAATTAAACAGCCCTGCATCCTTCGCTTCCCTCTCCTCACTGCACTGGGTCCCCCTGCCCCTCACAGAAGGCAGGCACTGGAGAGACGATATACCATCTGCGTTAGAGTCCATGCCCAGCCCCACAGGTCACTGGATGTGACCTCATGCTCGTGTTTCATTTGTAAGACCTCAGTGAAAATGGCCTGAGAGCTGTGGGTGGTGTTCAAGGAGACACTGCAGAGCGCTGAGCACTGGGGCGCGCTGGGCTGAGCTGAGCTAGAAGCCCTGCTGCTCTATGTGGCCTCAGGCTACGCATCTTTCCGGGCCTATTTCCTAGTCTGTAAAAGGGGGATCATAGTCCCACCTCACAAATATAAAATGTTAAGGCAGAGAACTAAATAAAGCAGCACCTGAAACACCGGCGCTCAGTACCTGGCGGCTGCACAGCCGTTACCAGCAGCAGGGCTGGCCCGGTCTCCCAGAGCACACGCTCATCACTAACACTGCTGAACCCCACGAGAAGTGCTTGCTCCACTTGACTGGGTAACGCCACTGTTTTCCAAACTGGTACGACTGACTTACACTCTCCTAGCAGTCTGTGGGCGTTCCCAACGCTCCCCATCCTCACCAAGACCCGGTGTTGTCACTCCAGTCTGCCCATCTGCTGGTGTGGAATGGCTTAATGTGAGCAGACATCCTGTTAGGTCCAGCCACTTGTATCTCCTCTTCTGCACACCTGTCAGGACTTCTTCCTCTCTCTCCAACTCTTTACTTTTACCAATAGCTTAGCTTTTTTTTTTTTTAAAGATTTATTTTATTGATTTTTGACAGGGAGAAACAGAGACAGAGAGAGACAGAGAGAAGGGGGAGGGCCCAGAGCAGCCTCCATAGTTGACATTAGTTTTCCATATAGTTTCACTCCACAGGTGGGCACGGGGCTGCACAGGGCAGGAACTGGGCCGGGGGCCTCCCACATAGGCCCCGGCAAGAACTGAACGAGGGGCACACCCCAGCTCAGCATATGGATCCGCATGGGCCGGGGCCGGGATTCGATCCTTGGGGCTTCAAAGCGAGTGCTTAACCCACTGAGCCATCCCAGCTTTCCCCAATAGCTTTAATTTTTAAAAAATTCTGGTTAGTACTCCTTTGTTGAGTTGCAAGTATCTGGTCCGTTTTTTTTTTACTTTATGGCAACTTTGGATGGACGGCTTGAGGGTCTAGTCTGAAAAGTTCTCCCTTTTCTGTCTTTGGTATTCTGTATTTTCTTCTGGGAACTGAAATGGGATGGAACTGCAGTGGCCTGGTACCTTGTTCTCCACAGGCAGTCCGCACCATCAGGAGCCTGACTCTGCACTTCTCTCAGCACCGCCTCATCACGGTCCTGTTTCCATCGCGAATGTCATTGGACCCCACTTCTCATCTTTCAGCACCCTCTTAGATCAGGCCCATGGAACCTCCTCCACAGTGCCGATCCCTGGGTGTGACAGTAAGTTGTGAGGTGTGATGCTGACTACTGGTTACCAGTAATTAAAGTACCAAAGGGTTCATCATTTTTCAAAAGGTTTTTTAAAAGGAGAGGCTCAAGACTGTCCCAAATGTTACTCTCATTTTCTAGCACTTCCAAATGGCAGAGAAAGATGTACCCGCATTGCAACAGAGGGTTGCAGACAGGTGAGCTGTATGGTGTGGGATGGAGGGAAACTGCAAACCCACCCAGTGCTTTCTCTCTGCCCGTTTCTTTTGGTTTCACCAAAACCAGGCTGGGCCCATAGTTTGTGCATCATGGCAGAAAAAGAGAGGATTCTTGGTCGAGACCCAAGTTCTAGAAGCAGTTTCAGGGTGTCCATGCCCAGAATGTTTCCCGGCTCCAGGTCACCCTTCCAGAAAAGCACGCTTTCTAAAACACGTGTGGGCAGTGCCCTGATGCTCAGATGGAGCCCAAATCCCTTGGCCTGGGGTCCATCGCGGCTCCAGCTGTACTTTTCTCCTTCACCAGGTCCAACCAGGTCTCTTGATGCCACCAAGTTTCTGCGTGTATCAGTTCCTCTGCTGAGAACGCTCTTCCTCACGTCTCCAGTTGGCAATCTCATCCTTCCAGCTTAAATGTCACCACCTCTGGGAAGCCTTCTGGAGATTCCCTAGCGAGCTGCTCCAGAATTTACCAGCCCTTCTATAGTCTACTGTCCCAGTCACGCTGCATGAGACGGACCCCAAAACCCCAGAATTTATCAAAAATTGTGTTTATCCTTACATGTTTAAACTTCAGTCACCTTCAAAGTCCTTTCTGTTTGATGCACTACACCTACCAAGATGCTTTTTCCACTGCTCGTTTCTGAACTTCTTGAGTTCGATGCCTTTCAGTGCTTCCACCATTTTTTGTCTCATCTCTTCCATATTGGCCAACTGTTTCCCTTTGAGGACCTTTTTTTTTCTACTTGGGGAAACAAGTCACTTGTCGTGAGATCAGGTGAATAAGGAGGGAGGACAGGGGTCATGCCATTTTGGTCAAAAGCCACTAAACACTCAGCACAGTGTGGGCAGGTGTGTTGTCATGGTGGAAAAACCAGTCATCTGTTTGTCACCACTGAAGACATTTCTTCCACAAATTGTGATGCAACCTTCTCAACACTTCCAGATAAAAACTTTGGTTGACAGTTTAACCTGGAGGAACAATCCCTCTCATATCAAAGAAAGACAATTTTTTGGGGGGGAGGGTGGGGGCTGCTTGTATTCTAAATGACCAGTGTTTGTCTATAAATATATATTTATTTATTTATTTTTATTTTTGACAGAGAGAGAGATACAGAGACAGAGAGAGAACTGAGCTGGGGGAGCTCCCAGTTCAGCACATGGTTCTGCACGGGCCGGGGCTGGGATTCGATCCTCGGTCCCCAGCGCTGCAAAGTGAGCGCTCAACCCACTGAGCCATCCCGGCTTCCCCAGTGTTTGTCTATATAATCATGTATGCCTCCCAGGCAAGACTGTGAGTTCCATGTACATGGAGACCATACGTATTCAGCAGGAGTTCAAAAAGGGCTTGCCAAATGGAGGCCGTTTCCCGGCCGTGCCCGCCAGGATGCTGTAGAGAAATTTAAAAAGTATGTGACTTGAGTCTTGGAACACTCTCTTGATACGCAGGACACCACCGCCCTGAAAACAGGGCTGGCTTAAGGTCAGCCTCGTTACAGGATTGTGTATACAGGCCTCAAGGAACTGTAGGGACAAGGAGTTAGAGAATGTAAAAAACTAGGTGGCTTGAGTCTTGGAACATTTGACTGGTATGTAGGAGACCTCGGCCCTGAAAACAGGGATGGCTTATGGTCAGCCTTGTGACAGGATAGTGTAAACAAGTCTCAAGGAACCTGAAAGAAGAGGGGCATCTAAATATGAAAGGAAGGACAAGTACTTCCGGATTAGGGGAACAGAGTCTGAGAATGAGGGATTCACTCTCAGAGAATCTTAGCTGAAGCTGAGATTGATTCTCAGACCATCTTAGCTGAAGCTGAGATGCATTTCTCAGGGAACTTCGGCTGAAGCTTAGATGGATGCTAAGAGCAGTTTTTGCAGAGGCAAGAGCGGATGCTGGGGATTATGTGCTGAAGTTTAAAGGAATGCTGGAGAACTTTTTATGAAGCTTAAAGGGAATCTTAAACTCTAATTTTATTACGGGAACAGAATATACTCCTGTTCCTGTGTTTTCTTGATTGTATGTTTTGATGATTGTTTTCATGTATGTATTCGTATTAATGGACTATAAATAAAAAGCCAGCAGTGAGGAAAGCTCTTTGCAAGATTAAGCAAAGAGAGCTGGCCATCTGCTCAGCTTGATTTTTCAAGACATTCCTGGTGTCAGGGTCGTCTCTGCATCATCCCAACTACATAACAGGACGCTGGTGGGACCGTGCCCACTGGAGTCAGTTTTGGTTACCAGGCAATATGAAAGGGATCCTGCTGATCAGACGGGCTGAGAGTACGTGCTTCAGGAGAAGGATGGATAACAGAGAAGGGGGAAACGTTCAGGAAGAAACTGGGGGACCCGAGAGAGTTCAGGCACTCCCTTCTTCCTCTGCAGGCTTCCCCCTCTCCCCAGCCCCCTCCAATGGCGAAGTCACTGAAAACACCCGCCTGCTTGTGTGAAGAGGTAGAGGTTTATTTGAAATATAAACATTCGAGAACACGTAAGATAGAAAATAACCACAACATATACAGACACTTGCTGCAAGAGGACATCTGAGGTATTTATCCACTGCCTAGGCTACAATGTGCTATCGTGTTTTTTCCTGGTTAGCATACATACAAGGTGGGGGTGCCCGGGGGGCAGAGCTGCCTGCCACGTGGCCGTTAGGACTGCACTTTCAGGGAAAGCTCCGCTTGGCCCGGGCCCTGCTCCTGAGGCACCTGCCCGCGCCAACACTCTTGGGCTTTCGGGCTGAGCCCCTACTGCTGTCTGCCGTCCTAGGGGCAGGGAGGGTTTGCTGGGGGTGGAGGGTGGGCAGGTTACCTGGGGAAAGGGAGAGGATCCAAGGACCAGAAAGTCACAGGGTGCTGTCCCTGCATCCTCTGGGTGAGAAGTCCATCCTTCGTGACCAAACCCCTGAGAAAAACACACTGGCAAAACGTCTGACACCTTCAAGAGGGCCCAGTGCCAGCCAACTGGGTCCCTCCTCCCTGGCACCAGATCCCAGATGCCCTTCCCTGTGCGCACCCTGCGCTTGCCCGACGGGTCAAGTGGGAAGGCTTCTGAGGCTAGGAGAGGCCCAGCCCCCATGTGAGGGGCGAGGCTGCAGTCCGGCAGCTTCCCAGGCTGAGGGATCTGCTCTGTGCTCGAGTGCTTGCTCTCATGCTCCTTTCCCAGACAGGACTGCACGTTAGCCGTGTGGTCTCCACCCGCCGGACATCACAGTGAGCGGTGTCCTACGGGCCACCGCAGGGCTCAGTGGACTGCACGGCGAGCCTTGCGTGAGAAGCAGCTGCTCTGGCGCAGGGCCCAAGAGGAGAGCTCTCTCAGCGCCTCCTTACCCTCGGGGGCAGCTCTGTAAGGCCCAGGGCCTGCCCGTCCTGAGGTGGGAGTGCTGAGTGAAGGGGAGCTGTCCTGCCCCCGCCCCCAGTGAGTGGGGGGCAGGGGCTGGGACTGGCCTTGGCTCGGGGAGGAAATGGGTCGAGGACACCTTCAGAACCGGTGTGGTTTCAGGACCCAACCTGAGAGTGGGCCTCTGTTCTACCTCCTCTGGCGGCTGTGATCCCTGAGTCATCTCTCCTGCCCACCTCCTCGCCTCCACACGGGGGTCTCAGGGAAGGGCCAGAGGGGCTGGCGCACCAAATCATTTGCTTGGCTTTGGGGTGATCTGCTTTCATTTCTTTGGTGCTACAATAACAATAAAAATTTGAAAATAAAAACCAAAATTCATCAAAACACATATAAAAAAGATTTCAGAGATGCAAATACTTCCTGAAGAATCAAACATCAACAATTACAAATCTGAGGTATTTCAATGACCCTGCGTCGGCAGGCTTGGGGATGCTGGGGCCGAGATCGTCCCCTAAGAAGGGGGGGGACAAGGGCGCTATTCTTGGGAGAGCTGGCCTACAAGGGTGAGTGGGCAGCCTGAGGTCTGGGAGGGTCAGAAAAGGGTCAGTGTGAAGTGGGTGCCAGGGCCTGCCTGGGCAGCCCGGAGGCTCTGCCCCTCTCTCAGCAGATGTCCAGCAGGCCCTGGGACCTGAGGCCTGCCCTCATGTACCCTTCCCTGGGACCACAACACAGGGGTAAGGGGTCCTGAGGACTGCTTCTAGACTTGAATTTTAGGAACACACACCCCAGGAACCAAATGTGGTGGGAAAGGTGGGCTGGGAGGGCCCCGCCTCATGCTCAGCAGGTGAGGGCCATGAAGGCATGCTCTTGGCTCCTTAGCAGCCCCACAGGAGTTAGACTGGGGGACTGAGCAGAGGAGAACACCAATAACCCTGGGGTCCCAGCGGAAGGCAGGGGAAGGAAAATAAATTAAAGGGGAAGGGATATGGAGGCCTCCAGACTCGTGTCGGCTTACAGATTGTCGATACACTGTGTCCAGGATGAGAGGTGGCCTGGGAACCCCGGAGGAAGCTGGCTGCCCACAAACCCCGCCCAGTTCTCCAGGACAATCCCTGATTGGACAACGCTGCCCTGTCCTGTCCTTCCAGCCTCTCCCTGTCCCTAGAGCACAGCAGGACCTGAAGGGAGCCTGGACTGGCAGACATGTCCAAACTCTCAACATCTGGCCAAGTGGTGTTTGACGTGGGCTCTGTGAGGTGAGGTAAATTCTGTGCACGAACTTCCTTTACTCTCGCAGGAGAGTGGGGCGTGGGAAGCTGGGTCCGGCTGCTCAGAGGGACCAGCTGGTGGAGGGCTCTGCGCTGGGGGTGCCCCGGGATGAGGTAGGACTTGGCGAGCAGTGAGAGCTGCTGCTGCTGCCGCTGCTGCCGCCGCTCTGCGGAGCAGACCCTGCGATGAGGTGGACCACGGGTTTCTGGGCAAACAGCACACCTGGGGCAGGGAGGAGAAGCGAGTGTGAGCAGATGATGGGCAGTGCGTTTCCTTCATTTCCGCTGGTTTACAGCTGCCTAACTGCACGGCTCCACTCTCGACGCTGTGCTAGGTGCTGACAGAGGTCCCAAACACTGTCCTACTTCAGGTGCTTATAGGCCGAAGAGGGGCCAGACAGGTGGGCAGAGCAATTCGGCTAAATGTCACAAAGGCTCTGAGGGAAGTGTAGCCAGGGTGTTGAGGGAACACAAAGATTTTGTTGGGCAGGGGGAATTAGTCAGTAAAGGCAAGGTGGGGAGGTAGGCGAGGCTGGGCAGATGGGTGGGCAAGGTGACAGAGGTTGTATGACTCTAAGGAACGCCTACAGGGGTTGTGAAGCCCCTGAAAGTTTTAAGATGGAAGGAACATCATGAGACGTGCATTTTAGAATGCTCTCTGCAGGGTAGGTGGGAACATGGGGGTGGATAGAGACCTGCAAGGAAGCTGCTCGAATGGGAAGGAAGGCCTGGCCCAGGGCACTAGTGGCAAGAACGGCAGGAGGAGGAAGAGCAGAGCAGTGGTGTCTGTTTAGCTCTGGGGGGCAAGGATGGCATGAGGGGCTGTCAGGAATGACTTTCGGAGCCCTGGCCTGGGTGACAGCATACCCACTGAGAAAGGGCACAGGTGGGACTGGGATGGAAGCAAGTGTGAAGTCCGGAGAGCCTTCAACTCTCTTCTGATTGCTCCACATTGGGAGAGAGGCATTACCGCTTCCTTTCTCCTGACAGAGAACAAGATGCCGTGATCAGGCCCGATCTCCTTCCCTGCTTCTCCACGGAACCACTCCCACCCCCCACCCCCCTAGACCACCACAGCACTGCCAACGGGAAAAGAGCACCCAGCCCCTACCCACTGGTGCGCCTGGGGGTCTGTGGTGTTACGCAGAGACCTCTGAAGCACCGATGCTGCGGTGACTGGCAAGGCAACCTGGCATGGCTGCTTCTGGGAACTCTGTCCCTTCCCTGGCCCTGATGCCGGCAGCAGGCGGTGCCGCAGAGACCCAGAGTGTGAGGCCTGCAGGGTGGTGGCCCTGGCCACCAGCACAGGAGCATTCACAGGGCCAGAAGCATGCCCTGAGGAAATGCCCGCTCTGGATGGAAGGTGCACCCACCACACCCTCAGGAAAGCAGGTGGCCAGTGCCCTAAGAGCTGCTGGGTTTATTCCCAAACTCATCCCTAAGCCGACCAAACGGGAGTGGGAAGAAAACTGTGGCTATGAACTCAGGGCACTCCCTTGGAAAGGTTTGGTAAAGGTGACCAAGTGATTAACCAACCATCCACCTACTCTACCAAAAAAACTATTGCCAAATTAGATTTAGGGAGAGACAACTGTAATTGTCTGGGGAAAAAAAAAGTCATAAAAAGATAGCTGATTCTGCTACACTCAGATTTCTTTGCCTGTGTCTGTCTTTGACCCACTTAAAAGAAATAACAGGGAAAGCCGGGACGGCTCAGCGGGTTGAGCGCTTGCTTTGAAGCCCCGAGGACCGAGGATCGAATCCTGGCTCCGGCCCAGGCAGGACCCACATGCTGAACTGGGGAGTTCCCACAGTTCGGTTCTCTAGCTGTCTCTGTCTCTCTCTCTATCTGTCAAAAGTAAAATAAAAAAATAAATATGCACTGAAGATAAAATAATTATTCTCTATGAAAATATAAAAAGATATAAAATAAATAAATAAATAAATAAAGAAAGAAAGAAAGAAAGAAAAAGAAAGAAATAACAGATGTTTAAGAGAACAGCTGGAGCACAAAGAAAGGGGACTTGTGCACTAGAAGACCATAATGGTGGACAATTTAACTTACAATGCAATGTTTAGGCACAAATATAGAATGAATTCTGACACTTCACGTTAAATGACTTTCAATTAATGGGACAATCTCTGGTCCAAAAGGGTTCAATGAAGGGTTTTTACCGTTCTGTCAGAGGGGGATCTGCCATCTGCTAGAATCCTCAGCCTCTGCTACTCCAGAAGAACCACGTTCCCTGTGGCACTTGAGACTACCTAAAAGGACGCATCCCTGGGAAGGTGTGCAGACAGGAGGGTGACAGTGGGACCAGGCAGCACGCCCCAGCGTGGGCCTCACCTGCATAGGTGGTGCCGTCGATATCCACGGACATGTTAATGCTGCCGATGCTGCCTGTGGTCAGGTTCAGTGCTGCAGCCTCTGATCTGTCTTCTGCTGGGGACAAGGGAGACAGGCCTGGTCAAACCCTTTAGCACTCTGTCGCCCTTCTAAAGCTCTCCCATGCCCCCAGTCTGGCCACAGCAGGCTGAGGCCGACGTTAGAAAGCATCTGTGTGACCTCCTAAGTAAAGGTCTGGCAGGAGACCCCAGGCTTGCCAGCATCCGACCGCCGACGTTCTCCCCACCACTCCCTCTGCCCGTAGACAAAAGGGGTGCCTGCCTGCAAGGAGGTCGGCCTCGCAGCTGTGCACTGGGCGCTTCCAATGCAACTCAGCAAACCTCAGTGAGCACCCACTATCCATCACGCTGGGACTGGATGTCAGGAGGAGCTGGTCTCTTCCTCTGAGGACTTGCCTCTTCCTTCCCTCCACCGGGCTCGGAGGTCCTCAGGGAGTAGGTCTACCTGCCCAGCACCTGGCACTCCAACTCAGCTAAGGCTGTGGGCACTAGCACACAGAGCTTCTGCCCAGCTCACCCCAGAATCTGCCCGTTCATCATACACAGGGCCAAGAGCTCTTCCAGGGGAGTGGCCTTTTCTGTTGGCCTCTGGCCTGTGCAGGCGCAGGGCATCTGGCCCTGACAGGGGAACCGCAGAGCCCTCGAGGCTGGGGCTGTTACCTGCAGCTTCTTTCTGCTCCTCGCTCAGGGGCAAGTGGGGCCGGGAGGGGCTGCCCAGGAACATGCATAGCTCCCTCCAAGCCTCATTTCTTTCCCATACTTGCTCATTTTCTGTTTGCTCTGAGACAGAGTCAATGGCAAGAGTGGCAAAGAAAATGTATGTGTGTTTGTGCGGAACATGAAGTGTGTGTGGTTCGGAGGACAAGGTGGGGCACCTGAAAAATGCAGAGGAAGGGAAAGGATGGCAAACTTGTATTTCTTACTTGTTCGGAGGGTCACTGGCAGCCTGGCCTGAGGCAATTCAGCCCCTCACAGAGCCTCAGAAGGGAGGTGCTGTCTTCCTGCCCAACCTGCCCTACGCCTGCCTACATCTCTACATCTGGCGAGGCAGTAGGGTGGAGGCTGAGCCCTTTAATTTAGACAGATCAAAAGGCTGTGGGGAGACAGATGCAGCGGCTGCCCCTGAAGGTCTCTGGCTCCTCGACCGCCAACAACGGCTGCTTCTCTCCGCTAGAGAACAGGGCACTGCCTGTGGCACTTACCGGTCCCAAAAATGACCTCAGTTCAGTGACCCATGGTATTGGTGGCCAGAGAAGCCCCATGTAGCATTCTGGCCTCTAGACCTTTTGGGAGCCTGGAGGACCAAGCTGGAGGGCCCCAGCTCTGTTCCAGGAGACGCAGTGGGCTGAATGGAGCCCCTCGCAGTGCTCACCCCGGCCGTTGACCCGGATCTTCATGGGCAGCGGCCGAGCCATGCTGAAGAAGCTGCGCTGGAAGGCCTGCTGCGCCAGGCGCTGCTCGTCCTCCGACAGCCTGGACGCCTTCTTCTCAGGCGGCTCCCCTGACTCCAGCCGCTCCCGCAGCTGCTCCAGTGTGGCCGTCCGGGGGCCGACCTGCTGACCTGCTAAGGTCACGGGCACAGCCAGGCGATTTGGCACAGGCACTGTTGTCACTGGGACTCCATCACCTGGCAAAGGCACCAGAGCTGGACCAACCCACAATCCACCCTCCCCCACCAGTGTCCTGGACACAGGAACTTGGCTCCCTTTCCTCCCCTCCCCTAGGACCCTGCAGACCTTTCCTGAGCGTGGCGGCTGGGGATATCCGAGGGCTGCTGGTGGTGGTAGCACTGCTGGAGCCCAGCCCAAGGATGGGGAAGCGGATCTTGGGTGGGGAGAGAAGGGCAGGGGCCCCGGCAGCCGCAGTGGCAGCAGCAGGCGAGTAGCCAAAGAGGGAAGAGCTGTAGCTGGGCCGCCGGCCCTCGCGCCGGTTGCCATCAATAGCTGCCTGGAGCTCGGCCGGAGAGCTCAGGGCTTTCTTCTCACACTCGTAGGCATAGAGGTACTTCATGTACCTGGAGGGAAGGAAGGAAGTGAGCAATGAGAGCAATCTAAATCACGGCATCAGAAGCCGTCCAGTTTTAAGGTGCTGGGTCTGTGGAAGCAGCTCTGTGGACAGGCCTCTAGGACAGAGGACCACAACCTGGGGCACCTGACGGAACAGAAACGCCCAGGACCGCAGGCTGCCCAGCCCCAGTAACTGACTTGATTCTGAGCACTGCTCAAAGTGCAGACATCGCTCCCTAAGGACAATGATCACTCCATGATTGTTCTGGTGTCTCTTTAGTGCCCCGGGAAGATCAGGCCTGTGTTGACATGTTTGTCTGGCTCCTTGATCTCCAACAGTCCCAGGTCAGGCTAGTCAAGACAGGGGCAACCCCTCCCATTGTGCCTGGACCTAGAAGTGCTGTTAGAGGTCCTAGGAAGCATTTCTCAACCCAAGAACCCTAAGAGGACTGTTGTAATGATGATACCTCTGTCCCCCACGTCCACGAGGGCAGTTCTAGTAGATGAACCTGACTGTTTTCAACAAGAACATGACATGCTACCTAACTGATACGTCAACTGCTCACTCCCTAATCTTCACAGAGCATCCTCCAGAGTGTTCTGAAAGAAGAGAATTCCCCTGGTCTTCATTCTCCAATGCTACTCTTCATCTCACTGCTTCTCTCATCTAATTAACTCAAAAGGTGACAAGAATCGGTCACTGACCCCAGTGGGGCTTGACTGCCCGCCTTCCTGCAGGTCCTGTGTTGCTGGGCAAGCTATGTGTTGGACAGGAAGGGCCCAGGTTAGGGTGAAGGTGCTATATTGGGAGGCGTGTGGATTTCAGAGACAGAGGCCCAGGTATGAAACTCAGCTTTGCCACCTACTAGCTGGCATGGCCTTCACCAAACTATTTAACCCGAGACTGAGTTTTGGTAATCTGGAAAATGGGACACTTACTTTACAGGGCTGACGGCGAGATCTGAATGCAACAGAATGAAGCAGCAGCACACAGAACACTCAGGAAACACCAGCTCCCATTATTACTTCGGTCTAGTGAGGCATTTATCTCAGAGAGCTCCTGGCTATCTCAGGAATCCCACTCGTTTTGCTCACTGTACAACAGATTTTTCTTCCTGCCTTTCCTCTCGGTTAAAACATCCCTTTCTCCGGCCCTGGCTTCCTGTCCCCAGGGCCCCAGCCACTCACTGGGTCCGCAGGGTGAAGGCGGCGCTAGTGATGGACGTGGGCAGGTTCAGGCCCTTGGTGATCTCCCTCCAGATCTTCTTGTTGATGATTTCCACCAGGCCCCCTTTCTCCGTCACCAGCTTGTACAGCATATACAGGTCCAGGATCTGCTTGGCCATGATGGGGATTCGGTTGATGGGGGTCCCTGTGATTGTCCCAAGACAGAAACAGAGGGTAGCATCATCCTCAAACAGAGAACAAAAGACATCTGTATGCCCACCTTTTGCTGAATTGGAAATATGTTCACAAATCTGCTTAGCAGTATAATTGGACTCAAACTCCAAACGTCTGGAAGCTATCAGAATAGCTGCCAGTTCTCTTGCGATGAACAGAAAGACAGGTTCAGCTAACAGGCTGTGTGGCCTTGGGTAAAACACAGCCTCCCTGGGTCTGTTTTCCCATCTACGAAGAGGGTTAGACTAGGTGACTTCAATTTTTTTGCCAGCAGTGCTGACTCCACATTCTTTCCTAATGATGTGGCAGCTCACTCCTCTGTAGCCTTTAGAAGCCACTCAGCTGCCTCTTCAGGGAAGCCTTCTCAGATTCCCTTGACAGGGGAGCTCCTGCCTGGCTCATCCACCTGGATAACTGCCTGCAGGAGAGAGAAATGGTTTTTTTCTCTCCTGCATTCCCTCCATGTCAAAGGTCTCCAGGGGGATGAAAAGCCACTCAACGATTTTCTTTCCACTAATCACTCCACTCCCTCCCTGGCCTTTGAAAGAGGGAGGGTCAGAGCAGCTTCCGCCCACTGGCCCCGAAGGGAAGTGAGAGGAGCCAGGGCCTTGATTAGGAAACCTGGCACCAAGCAGGAAGGCCCACTAATGAGCACCAGGGGACACAAGGAAGGTGGGGCCAGGCTCCTTTCACAGGCGGCTGGGATGCTCGTCAGGAGGCGTGATGGATGACTGTCATTTGGCAGCCTCAGGATTAATGATCTGGAGGTCAGAGGGGAGAATTCCAAAGGGAAGGGTCACCATCCAGGGCAGGCTATGAGACTTGTTGCCTTTTGATGGCAAACTCCTTGTACTGTACATAGGCTGCTGCTCGTCTGCTCTGGCCCCCTCCCACGGCCCCAATCTCAGTGACCGCCTGGTGGACATTAGGCCAGCTCACCAGAGAAGGTTTGTTTGTTTCGGCTCCTCTGTCCCTCAAGGAATGACATTCGCTTCAGTCCTGGAATGTCAGATTCACCAATTCTTTATAGGGTAATCCAAGCCAGAGAATGGAGTGAAGCCGCCCACATTTATGAAGAGGAAGCAGCGTAAACATGAACATGTTGGGACTGCAATGGCGGGACAGGCCTCTTTTCTCAGTGTGGGGAGGGAGCGAGAGGACTCCAAGGCCTCAGCCATGACCACTAGCCAGTCTTGGAGGGTCAAGGAGAATGGGGTCATAGAGTTAGATTCAGAGACTCACAGGTTCAACTACCAGGAGAATGTTGGTATACTCCTAAGACACACAACTCGTAGGTGGCTTATTTTTTCTCCCCATGCTCTTCTGGACAGTCCATCTTACTCCTGTTGCAGATAAGAGATGATGCGGCAGGACCAGTCTCCTGGCAGGATAGGACTGAGGTCCATCTCCTGCCCGAGCACATCAATGGCCTCAGTGAGTTCACACCCTCCATGGCATCATCTGGTGACTCTGGGAAGATCATTCCCAATGTCCCCTCACATAGGTTTCCTAAGCTCACATTTCCAGAAGCTTTCAGAACATCTTCACATGTGTGAGCTATTCATGGCAAGTCAATGTTCACAATGAGCTCACCTTTACCCCTTAAGCTATCAACCCCCTGTCCCCCTCGCTTCCTTCTTCCAACAATGCATCATTCTCTGAGGTTTTAGGCAGGGACCTCAGAGGCAGCACTGGCTCCTCTTCTCTCCTCTGTAAGCAATCTTTATACTGTTAGAAGAGCCACTGATTCTTCCTTTGACGTCTCTCTCTCTCTCAAGGTGTCTCCCTTTGCAGCCTGCAGCTGCTACCCTGGGCCAGGTCCTCCATGGCTCACTTAGATGTCTGCCGCAGCCTCCTATCCATGCACTCAACTTGTGTGCGACTGCCAGACGGTATTATTAAAATACTCCACCATATTACTCACCTCCTACAAAGACTACAGTAACTGACAGACTTGCTGCCTATGATCCCACCCCCAAGCTCAACCTCCTGACTGAGTTCCCCGACACTCCTGAAAAGATCACACATGAAGCATCTTCAGCACATCCCAGCAACTCACTCTCCAATTAGTTGGGTCTCTTCACTATTTTCCCCCAAACAAGCTCATTTCTCCTCCACCTTTTGCTTTGTGCTCTCCCTCTGCATCAAGCCTACAATGACCTGCCTCTGCTCAAACCCTCTCTTCAATGGCCTTCAATGTTCACTCCCTCCAGGGATAATGTTCTAACCACTCCAGTTCACATGGATGCCTTTTCTTTCAGAATTTCTATTATAACCCCTCCAAGTTCAGCAAATAATTACTGTCTAATTGTTTTGTGTATGTTCACCTAGTATCCCAGGGAGGACTGTAGGTCTATGAGGCAGTGACTGGTTTTCCTTCACCATGTCTTGAATATTACAGTATATAATAAACTAAACTATCATGTAGATTAAATGAAAAAGGCTTCTCAAACTTAAAGCAGGCAGCTAAATGGTAACCCACTGGGAATTTTAACTGTATTTTCCTCATGTTGGTGGTATGCCCACCAGGACCCATCAGTACCCATTTCCCACTTAGAAAAAAAAGTGCAGCTCACTACCACGTTCATGTAATGTTATATAAACAGGCTCTTTGAGGCTGAAGCAAATCTGCCTGGTTTTCAATGTAAAAATATAAAAACTGTTCTTGGAGTTTAATTTCTAAACAAAACGTGCCTCTAATCCTAATGTAACAGAAATGTATATGATCATTAGTATTTAAAATTTTTTTCACGGATAGAAATGCTATGTTTTCTAGAATTTGACATTTTTAGCAATTGAGAATTACTATATTTTGTAAATGGAAATACCACTACTAAAAACAGAATGCTATAAATAGACTGATGTCATTTGTTTCCAAAGACTATTGATACACTAGACCAGGAGTGTCCAACCTTTCGGCTTCCCTGGGCCACACTGACAGACTGACAGAACTGGGCCTCACATAAAATACAGTAACACTAACAATAGCTGATAAGCGAAAACAATACAAAACCTCATGTTCTAAGAAAGTTTACAGACTCGTGTGGGCCACATTCAAAGCCATCATAGGCAGCATGTGGCCCATGCGCTGAACAAGCTATGTGAAAATAATAAAATGAGGTATTTCATGGCAAACTTTGGGGGTAAAGTTAGGACTATAATCCATAGATTATCTCGGGGTAAACGCTGCAGCCGCAAGTGCCACTAGCGAGTATTCTTGGGGCAAACAAGAAATGAGTTAAGTGTTTATAATGTTGACTGCCCTGAAACAAGTCATCTTCTCTCAGGCCACAGCAAGTTGATTAGGGTTATGACCCTTATTATCTGGACTGAGGCCCAGAGTGGCCAAGCTCTCTACATCCAAGCCCCACAGTAAAAGGATGAATAGCAGACGCATGGATGGAGAGCTGAAGATTTTGAAAAGGTAAAGAAAACATAACTTCACACAGTAGGGCCAAAGAGAAGGAGAAGCACCTGTTAAAGAGGGAAGACGGCTGGCTCTGTGAGGTGCCCGGTAGGTGTGGCCACCAATCAGGGCCTGCCCAGCTCATGGAGTGCTGGCCTTACAAATAGTCATCTTGGAAAACCAGTTATCACGCAGTTCTGTAACTCCATTTGCAAACAGTCTTCAGAGTTTCCACTATTTTCATTTGAATGTCTCCAGCAGTGGTAAATCTTCAAATGCAAAGGCTGTATTTTATTTTTAGAAATGGTCATTCATGGAGGCAGGCCAGACTAGGATGAAATGACTAGGCTGGTTTATACTGATTTTATTTCAAGACAAGGTGTGGACCAAAACCAGGAAGGCCAACTCCCCAGAGGGGCCTTACAAATTCACTGAGTAATCACTGGACTAAATTTCTGGCCACTTCAGATGGCTTCTTTGAAAGACAACATGTTATAGATGTAGAAATTTCATTTAAAATTCCCGTCTGAAGTCACACAGAGTGTGTGATTACATTAGGTTAAGGACTGCTCAAGGGCAAAGCAAACAGGTAGATAGGACCCGAGAAGGCAAGGAAGAGGCAAAGTGGCATCTGAAGTCAAGGCTGTGAGCCTAACCGGAAAGTGTCCTCTTCCAAGTCCCTCTGCAGAGAAACCAGAGGCTAGGGGTGAACTAGAACCCTGGTGGTAGCCCCTACAGTCCTGCTCTGTGGCCCAGCCCCATTCTGGGCCCATGGGGATCTTGTCTCCCCACACATGGGTCCCCGTGTGGTTCCAGAGAGTAGTGAATAAGGGGAACGGGTGTTCTTGGCATGGTTGGCCCTCTGCAAAACAACTGAAAGTCGCTCTTTGTGCAGGCAGGCCCCAGGAACGGAGGCTCTTCAGGGCACTCACTCTGGATGACGGTCTTCTTCCCCCACAGTACGCAGACACAAATCCTGCCCTGGCTTCATTCTTCTGACAACTGAGAGAGAAGATGCCCAGGCGGGTCTGCCTCCGTGGGTTGCTCTATGCCTAACAGACCTGGTGGCTATCTTCTTTGTCCCAAGGACTCAACTATCAGGGGAGTAGGGGGGCCTTTAGCTGAGTTTCCCTGCCTGAATAAAAAAAAGGAAACAATATATCATACTGGGGGGCAGGGGTGGGAGAGTGACATATTCACGCCTCATTTTCCCCTTCCATGAAGTGAAATGAGGAGTCTGGACTAGATGACTTTAAGTCATAAAGTCCTATGAGTCTATGAATAAAAACTTAAAAACAAAAATTGATAGTCATGATTATTACCAAAGGCAGGGTGTGACCTGGTTTTAGGAGCTTGCCTGAATTATGGAATGATGTTGCCAAGTGACCTTGAGATAAAGGGTCTGGGATCTTCTATGCAGGATGCAGGGTGGCTTAGGACCATCTATGAACTTCAAGGCCACAAGCACCAGTTCTTTCCCCAGCCTTGCAGGGAAGGGTTGTCTTTGGCCTACACTCTGGGCTGGATTACATCTTCCTCTAAGGAGGCTCTTCACCTGAGAGGGGACAGACTTCTGCCCACAATGAATGCAAGAGCAACCCACCTGGAACCAGGCAGGAGGCAGACAGCCACTTAAGAGAGCTCTGTGAGGGTTGGGTTGCTGGGGTTGGCCTTGCTGAGGCTGAATCTCCACCTCCTCTGGCCTCCCTGAAGGGGAGTGAGCACCTACCAGGGAAGCCTGTGGACTGTCAGTCACTGCTATCAAAGCAGGAGTCAGCACTGAAGGTAATTAATCATGCTCCCTCTGACAGGAATCCAGGGCCTTATCTGTACCCCAAGAAATACCGCTGGGCTCCAGTTCCCTCCTCAATAAAGGAGACTGACAGTCCCAACAAAGAGGCCCCTTATCGGATTTCAGTCGGAGTGCCTGAGGCAGCCCAGGGGCTGTGTGGAAAAGGCTTTTATGAGGGCCTGGGCCCAGGGAAGCCACGGGGCTCCTGGGCTTTAACCCTTGGTGGTGGGAGTGCTGCCGGGCACTGGCTCTAGCAAGCCAGAGCTGGGACAGGAGCGTCCAGAGCAGATGAAGCCCAACAAGAGCTGATCCCTGGCATGGTGCTTGCCTTCCTACCACTCAGATAGAGGAGACAGGGCAGGGGCTAGCGGTGAGGGGGGAGGGAGGAGATGGCTTCCTGGGGCACAAGCGACAAAGAGGAGATGGCAAGAGGGTAGGAGGGAGGGCCACTTCCTCCCCATGAGAGAACGGGCACTTTCCAAAGACCAAAAGCAATCGGGGCAGGGACCCCAGACAGTCACACGGCTGCCTTCCTGTCTACTGGTCAGGGGTGAGGGCCCAGGACCCAGGACCCAGGGTGTGGGCCCTGCCAGGGACCCTCACTGCTTTTTCCTGGCTTTGAAAAAGATCATTAATCATTTCCATAGCCTGTCAAGAGAGCTGGGCAGCTGACCAGGGAGTCTGGAAGAGTTAAGACCCATGTTAAGCAGGGAATGTGACAGGCCGACTGGCAGGCAGACTTCCTGCCCACTCCTCTGCATATTAATTCTTTCCCTGTTCTGTTCCTGTTCCCCAGGAACAAGCAGAGAGAAATGGCTGGTGACCCCCCCACCCCACCCCAGTTTGTTTATGGAGAAAGACACAGTTGCCTCCAGGAAGCTGAGCAGTAGTGTCTGCTGGTGTGAAGCTGACTGCTCCACAAGACAGGGCAAGGATGTGCCAACAGCCTGCAAATGGACTGACACTTACCTTAAGCCCTCCACCTCCAATTTTCCCACAGAGTGGTCTAACTGACACACACTACAGCACACTCATCCTAAGTATACAGCTCAGTGGATTTCTACTTCTATGTGCCCGTAACCATTCCTCAGATAAAAACAGGGAACATTTCCAGCAACTCAAAAAACTCATTCCCAATCAATATCCATCCCCAACCCTCACCCTTCCCAGGAGGTCATCACAGCCTGACATGTAGCACCACAGCTGTTTTTCTAAAACTTTAAATAAACACAGTCTCAAAAGGTCTGTGAGAGTCATCCCAGGTGTGTACAGCAGTTCATTCTTTTTTATTGCTATGTGATATTCCATCATAGGATGATACCACTATTTATTTATCCATTCCATTATACCTATGCATACTTCTGAGTTCTTTCCAATGTTTGGCTTTAATGAATAAGTTCTGCTATGGATATTCTTCTATGTGTCTTTCAGTGAACATAACATTCATTTAGATAGGACATGAACTCAGGAGAGGAATTGCTGGGTGGCATACGTTTTGCTTTAGTAACTACCAAACAGATTTCCAAAGTTGTTATGCCCACTGATATTCCTATCAGCAATACACTGTAGTTCTGGAAGTGCCGCAACCCAAGAGGCTTGTTTTAAACTCATCATTCTTTTTGATATTCTAGCTCAAATTAATTGCTTTAGGTGAAATTCAACAGTATGTGTAATGCTATATTCTACTATGGCTGACAATAAAATTATGGTTATGGATGTGCTGGCTCCTTTCTTTAAAACTGTGTTCAGAGAAACTGGTCAAAGAGTTAGAAGGAGGTGGCCTGTCAGGCCTCTGCTCTGTCTGCTGCTGATCAACAGACCTGGCTGGTGTCTCCAGGGGGGTGTGGAAAAGAGTGGCAGGGGAGAGGCGTAACTCCAAGGCCAGCTCTGGCCTGGGCAATGGGTTGCCTGAGCTTCCATAGCCAACTCATGTCACTAGCCTCTAAAGACCCAGCAGCTTTTCCCACAGTGAAAGTGGGCCAGACTCTCACTTCAAACTTCCCCATTGTACCAATTCTTGGACGATTCACTGACTATTAGCTCACCTTGGAACAAAGGAGGCAAAACTACCAATCCAATTTTATCAAGTGCTAGAAGCACCAATAAAAAGATTCTGAAGGGGAAGAAGGTAAATTTAACTATAAAAGTGGGCTATTCAAATTAAACATGCCTTTCCAAAACCATAATCCCTTCCCACTATCATAGATAACTGGGTAGTTATAAGGTATTAAATAAATACTTAATGTGGAAAAAAAGAAAAACAGTGTATCAACAGTAGTTGGGTCACCTGGGGTGAGAAGATCAGATTTCAGACAAAGGGCTAATCCTGAGATAAAGATTTGCATTTTAGACTTTCATTCGGGGATGAAGTTAGGAAATGAAGCCCTAAAGTCGATTTGATCTGACAAAGACAACATACTTTAGTCTATCAGGAAGAGTGTCCACAGCACAGACCTTTACTGCAAGATACAAAGAATATACAGAAACTGGCTCCACCAAAAGGCAAAGCAATATATGTCATGAACATTTCCTTGCCTGAGATGGATAGATAAGCACACAACAGAAGGAAAAACACTCAAATTGCACTTTGAGGCAGACCAAGCCCTTTTCCCACAGTAAATTCTTTGTATATACACATTAAAAACAGATCCAACAATTCATTTGGGAAAACCAAGGTCAGTTTGTAGCCTTGAACAGAACTAGTGGGGGAGGGAGGGTATCTCCTGGTGAGGTCTTGACAAAACTTTTCCACATGAGCAAGCAGTTCCTTAGTCTGGCGTACCCAGCTGGGGCAGGGGCTGGAGAGGACAGCCTTGCTCATGGGTGCTCTGGGTGTCTGCAAGATACTGCTGTTAGGGTTGCTGCCTCCTGTGCCCCACCCCCACCCCATCCTGCCTTGACAGATGGCAGCCTCTGTGTCACTGTGAATTTTCACATCATCCCTTTCCTGAAAAATAGGCCTAGCACAGAGTTCTGCCCCATGTTCATCAGCTGAATGCGGTCAGATCCTACCACTCTGTGGGGCTTAGAAGGCTGAAGGAGACACAAGGCTTGCCACTGCTCCAACCACGGGACGTGATAGGGCTGCTGGTGCTAGCGGCCAAGTTTCACAAAGGCAGTGCAGGAGAGAGAAGGAGCACTGGCCTGGGAATTAGAGAACCAAGTGCTAAATGTACCCCGTGGCTTCAGGTAAGTCACTTAACCTGGGGGCTGATTCTTCATGGGTACAGTGACTAGGTACCTTCGCTTCCTCTAACTCACAGAGCTGGGGCTGTGGGGAGAAGCAGGTTGGATAATGGGCTGGAAGGGTTCTGCAAGGTGCATGAAATAATAATATAATCAAAACAACAGCAAAACCATTGTCCTCCTCCTGTTTGATGACACCACACTTCTGTTTCACTGGCCTAGGGAACAAGAGAACAAGCTTTTCTTCCTCGATGATGAAGGAAGAATGGAACTGTATAAGTCTTAGCTTTGCGGACTTCCAGATTGCCAACCTCCTCACCCCAGTTTCCTCCTGGAAAATCTACCACCCAGGGAAGATTTCAGAAAACACCCAAGCAAGTTTAAAAAAAACCTGTTTGGCTTCATTTTTGGCAAAGAAAACCTGTGTATTTTACATACACACACATGCTACAGCACCGGAGTTATGCAATCTAATCAATCATTCTAGAGAAACATTCGGGGGAACAGGATCAAGGCAACTTGTTGAATTCAACCTGACTTCAGTCAGTCAAAGTGGAAACACATTATTCAGCAAGGAAAGGGGAAATACATGTAGTCTTGGGGTCCTTGGTTTAGTTTTCACATATCAGTTTTCGATCAAAAAAAAAAAAGCTTTTCTTTTTTTAAAAGCGTGGGTACCGTATTATTTGTTGGTATCTCAACAGGCACAATCATGAACACATAATACAGAAGACAGAACTTGGAAGAAACTTTCAAATTGATTCTAACCACACCCTCTTGTTTTACAGATAAACACACTGTGGCCCCCAGAAAGAAAAGGATTCGCTCCAGATCATGGAGAACGGTGGTAGGGTAGCTCTGGCTTCACACATATCCCTGAGGAGGAGCACTTGTCCCTGCCATGTGCCTGCTGACAGGGCTGCCGTGGCAGTTCCTGGGGCAGGAGGGAGACAGTGAGTGACCTGAAAGGCACTGCCTCAGCCTCTTCTCAGGCTCCTTCTAGGGCAGCTTGCTTTGCTGGTGGGGGAGGGGGTCACCAGGCTGTAAGTCACCAAGGTCTGGCCTGGAAACCAGGGTGCCCAGAGCTGAAAGGCCCATCTGTTACAGTCAATTCACCCAAACGCGTTAACAAGCGCGAGAACCAGCACAAAGCAGCAGTTACAGCCTGGCCCCTCTGCCACTGGACAGCCGTTTTTATCACCTGCAGCTGCAGTCATTTGGGGCAGCCTGCTGTGTGAGGCCTCCCTGGGAGCCCTGTCTGCTTCCTTTGCAGGGCAGCCTGCTGTGGAACAGCTGCCCAGCCACACGCATGGGCCAGGTGGGCACCACCAGGCTCCTGTGAAATCAACTACTCATCCTTCACGTTAGGTTGGGAGGGTAACCTGCTGCCAAGGTCTGGGAGGCGCTGCTTTGGACCCAGCTAATAAGATCTGACTCCTGAGTGCCTCACACAGGTAAGTCACCGATATCTAGTAGAGGCCCTTGGTCTCACCATTTTGTGAAGAGTAGACAGCAGGCTTCACATGATTAAAAGACAATTTGCTCCCAGCCCTCTCAAACCACCCACTCTAATTCAGATCTGCTAGGGAGATCACTGTGAATTTAAAGGAACAACCTCCAGCTGTCCCCTGCCTCTGTTTCCACTCTCCAGCAGAACTAAGCACTGCTTGCCACAGCAAGTGGGTCCTGAAGGCCCAGCTCTGGTGACAGTCCCCATGTTTTAACTTCAATAATTCCGCCAGGTCCAAATAAAGCAGGGGAGCTACACCACCAGGTTCTTGGCCAAACACAGCTTGTCACAGCCTGGTGACAGCTGACTCATACATAACACAGACAAGGGTTCTTCCAGCTGTGCTTGGGCTACCTGGGTGACTTTCTCCACATTTGTAACCCTGATATTTTGGAGCTTCGGCTCCATTTCAAGGCCTGCCCTGCACTCCAGCCCCAGACGAGGGCCCCATACCCTCGCCTTTGGCACTTAGCCACAGAAAGGGCACTTGAAATATGGTCTGACACAGGCCTCGCTGCCGTCAGGTACTGCTACCTGAGTGGAGGTAAGATGGTTTCCATAGTTTCTCTGCAGAGAAAATTTTAGATCTTCACACTCTCCCCATCCTTCTACAGCAGTGGTTCTCAATAGGGGGGCAATTTTGTCCCCTAGAGACATTTATAGTATCTGGAGACAGCTTTGGTTATCATGATAGGGGCAGGGGGTGCTCTTACAACAAAGGATTAGCCGGTCCCCAAGGTCAACATGCTAAGCCTGAGAAACCCTGTATTAGAGTAACTAACAAATAGCAAAACGGACTCAACTGCATTTCCTTTCTACTGGTGATGCCAGCAAATAGTGAAATACCTAATGTAAGTGCTGAAGACAGGAAAAAGGTTTACTCAGGGCTTGAATAACCATAAATTAATATAATTAAAGGAAGTCACTGATTCCTTTGGGTTCACCCAGAAACATAGTCTTAATAGATGGCAGTCTGGCAGTCCCCAGCTGCTTTGGAGTAGCGAGAGACTTGGCACACACTGCTTCTATTGCTGACCTCCAATTACCGTTTAATGAGGGCAGCTTGGGCCTCCTGCTCATACAGCAAACAGGACCTGAGCACCCCCCCCCACCCCCGATCTAGCCCTGTGTTAGCAAGGGGGTGCAAAGAAATGACCAAGTGGCTGTCCTAAAGGAGACACTTGTCTAGTGGAGGCATACAGCACTAAACAAACAATTATGGATCTTCACTCTTGGCTAGGCTGATATAATTTCCACTTTCCTTTAAAAATCCTTCTGGGAAGAGAGCAAAACAATAAAGTAGAAAATAAAGCAGTGGAGCTACACTACTGATTAAAATCTATATTGCTATGGCAGCCCCTCTGAGACGAGATCAGCTCTTGGGTTTGTACCAGCTGGGCTTGTGGAGCTTGTAAATAATTAAAAGGTAATTGGAAATTGGAAGGGGAGACCAAAGTATTAAGTGGATTTCTCTCTCAGGGCAACCAAGGCAGTTCACTGCTGCTAGTCAACTATCTTCTAGGATTATATTCTTATTTTTCACTGACACATGCAGCTCCAGATAATAGTTGGAGGAGTAAACTAATTAGGGCTGCTTAGATTGCTTTGATATGCTTGGAGATGGGGGGGACACTGACACTGAGCCTCAAAACTTTTGATTGTCTCTGTGAGCACACCAGAAGTAATAGGCATACTACCAAGAAATACAGCACTGGAAGGGAAAGAAGGGGAAAGAGAGGGAGAAATGGCAGGATGAGGGTGGTGGGGGAAGAGAGGGAAGGAGAGAAAGAAGTTCACTCAGGATATTTAGCTGCCATTACAGGTCGGCCTAAGATAAGCAAGTATTTCATTGCCAAATCTCAGTGAAGGAGCTGGCACAGAAACCCAGGGATGCATGGCCAGATATAAGCAGGGTCCTGGGGAAGAGGCTGGCGGAAGCAGCTCCTTCCCATGGCTCTGTCCTCAGAGAGATGAAGGTGGAGCTACACAGGGGGCTGAGGACCTTTCTCCTAGACAGGGAGAGGTTCTGGCCATGCTTCCTGAGGGCTGACCCAGCTGGGGAACCCACTGCTATGACAGGCTATAAAGCCAAGAAGTTGAGTCACTGGGCTCAGTCACGCCACGGTCCAAAGTGGAGATGGCAGGAGTGTGTGAGAGGGGGTGAGAAGGAGAAAAGTGGAAGGTGCATTATAAAGCACTCATGTAGTTCAGTTAAACTGCAGACATGCTTCCAACCAAGCTAATGGATGCAAAAATCAAAGAGCCAATGGCTATGAAAAAAAGAGCTTTTCATTTTTATGGGTCATTTCAGACTACTCTTACAGATCCTGAGGGGTTCTTTACTATTTCATTGGCCTTTCTTAGTCTCTATAAGACTAGATGCATCAATAGGAAGCCCCACATATTAGTTTAAGTGATGTCCAGGGAAGCTATAAGGCTAAGAAAAAACCATATTTGAACTTGAAATGATTCCAAAGACCAGTTACTAAGAAGAATGACAAAATAAGGCAAGATCATCTGGATGATCACTCCATTTGTATTCTGAAAAGGCCCTCTCTGCCCTCTTCAATCTGGTTCTCAATGGTTCTGCTAAGTTTGGAACCAATCAGCAGTAAATGCCTCTTATCTTCTTGGGCTAAGCTGCTGGTATTCTGAAGGGCGGAGTGACTTGCACACAGTAGGCACTCAATAAATAGTCACAAAACTGAAATGAGTAGACTCATCAGTGTGCACTCACCCCTCTTCTGCATAAAGACGAAGAGGTCGTCCAGGAACTCTTTCCTTTCCGGATCACTGTCCAGTTCATATAGCTGCAACCCCGATGCCCACAAGGGGAAAAAAAACACAACAAAAAACACATAATGAAAAAATTCCATTTTTGCAGCAAGTCTTAACATCAGCGTACCCCCTGGATGACTACAAATGTGAATCATAGGCCACTCCTGTTCTATTCCTTGTGATCAGATACAACAACCCACACAGAACTGCCCCTTTGTTATCACAAAGGAAACATTACAGACCTTGGCAAAATCTCGAGAGATTTCTCTTCCTCGGCCTCCATCCACATCATCATTCCAGGCCAAACCACCATTCTAAAGGGGAACAAAGCACAGAGTTCAAAAGGGAGTAGGAAGAGAATCCTAGAGAACAAGGGTATCCAACCTTTTGGCTTTCCTGGGCCACATTGGAAGAAGAATTGTCTTGAGCCACACATAAAATACTAATACTAATAATAAATACTAATAATAGCTGATGAGCTTTAAAAAAATTCCAAAATACATCTCATAATGTTTTAAGAAA
>PVKE010004255.1:36534-59193 GCA_004027555.1 Craseonycteris thonglongyai
CCGAGGATCGAATCCCGGCTCCGGCCCAGGCAGGACCCACGTGCTGAACTGGGGAGTTCCCACAGTTTGGTTCTCTAACTGTCTCTGTCTCTGTCTCTCTCTCTATCTGTCAAAAAGTAAAATAGAAATAACTATGCACTGAAGACAAAAAGATAATTTCTCTCTATAAATGTGAAAAGATAAAAAAAAAAAAAGAAAGTTTATGAATTTGTGTTGGGTAGCAGGTTGGACAAGTCTGATTTAGGGGGAAGATGAAGACGCTTAGCAATTGTGCTACCTTAACTCAGAATAGAAAAGACTGCTCGGGTCAACTATCTCTTCCAGCCCTCTAGGACACCTTGTTTTTTTTCTGCTTTCAATTATGGTTCCCAAATGAGAGGAATCCAGGTGGAAGAATCATCTCCATCTGTTGAAGACAACGGATGTTACTTTTATCTCATAATGGAAGAGGAGGACCCAAATGCCCAATTTTCTAAGAACCTGCTCATCCTCAGCGGATCTCCCAGAAGGCACCACTCAGAGGGACCACTATTCTACAGGCTCTGTATGGTACATGTGCTTGTATTTATGGTATGTTGTGAAAATAGCTAGTCTGGCTTTCCCTACAACACTCTTAAGTGTGGGGTAATGGGTCAAAAGGAACAGGAAACAGATCCCAAAGTTATGGTCTATTGGCCAAGTCTCACCACCAAAGCCCTAAGTCTAGTGATGAGAACTCCCTGGTGATATGAGGGCTCCCAGGGCCTGAGACGAGCCCCAAGGTACACAGACTCTACCACTAGGATGAAGTTCATTTTCATTAGAGATATAATCCATTCAACTGAAGGGAAGAAATGGTAAATACAAACATATCTTTGTGTTCTTGAAATGTGCTTCCTACCTTCATTCAATTGGGTAACACTTATTCTTCACTCCTGACTGCGCTAAGTACTCTGGAAGGAATCTCTGTACATTCTGAGTTTAGAATTTACCATATTATTTTGGAATTATCTGTATGTAAGCTCCTTGAGAGCAAAGGTGCCTTAGTCATTTCTGTACTTCCAGCATATAGTATAGTGCCTGGCACTTGTTAGGCCCCAGTGAATGCTTGATGAATTACAGTTACTGTTAAAAGGCATTAACTGGCTATTTGAACCAACTGAGCACCTCTTTAACAATATGTAATTTATAAACACATATACCATACAGGAGAGTAAGAAAGGCCCTCTGCTAGTGGGATTTATAAAATGTCGTAACAGAAGCCTGCTGTTCATCCCTGCCTCATGGATGAGTGCAGGACCCAGTGGATGGCACTGGACGCAATGAGCTGGCCACACACTCTCATTTCTCCCCTAGGACCACAGGTGCACCCACACCTGCACACACATGCAGGCACAAGCCATCCAGCTGGCTGGGATGCAAACGAGGTGAAAGGGGCACCTGGGGATGGGGAACAGAGGTTTCTGGGGAAGACATTCCCTGGACTGCACAGGGATCTCGTTGTGAAACCATGCCAATAAAATGGAAGCTTAATTCCATTCTCTCCTTCTCCCTTTAATAAAGCTTGTCTGAAAGCAGGAGCTCTTATCAGTTACATTTGGGGGCCATCCTTGGCTTTACTTTCTCAAAGTGGGCTGAATGCAGACCCATTTTCTGACAGCAGCAATCTAGCATACAGGGAGGTAAGCATAACTAAGAAGTGACACCCTGTCAGCTGAAATGAAACAGGCTACACTAAATTGTTTCCCTGCTTATCTAGTAAAAGACATGTGCTCAGTAAATGCTATCTGACTGTGCACCCATCATCTCCCCAGGCAGATGTGGCAGAAATCTTCCTATAGCACCTTTAGCACAGGGAGGCCAATAACCAAGTGGGTGGAACACTATTAAAAAAAAAAAAAAAAAAGAAGAAAAGAAAAGCTAAAATTCACCCCACATTGTAATTATAGTCAACAGAAATCTGGTGTCATCTGGTGGCAACTAGAACAATGACTAATCAAGATGAATTATGCCTGTCAGGTCAGCAAAACCAGACAGTTACAAGTCCCCCTTTCAAAGGATGCAGCAGGCTGCCCTAATGCCCAGTGATTTCGTTTGAGCCAGTAATTCCTGCTGGAAAGTCGATTATCCCAGAACTCCTATCGGCTGAAAGTCATTTAACAGAGGATCATTGCCGCTCCTGTTATGTCAGCTGTTTACTGTGGTAGCTCAATTCCCAACTCTCTCTAGCTGAAGCTTCTGAAGCAGATTCTGTTCACAGGAGAATTCTTTCTTTATTAGTCCCAAGAGAGATGAAAACAGTTTTCTGCTAATTACAGTAACTTCCAGCACTCTGAATGCTCACTCAGAAACTATTTAACACTCAGGTGGAGAGGACAGAATCCACAACCTAGAATCTCAGACAGGTTTTTCCACAGCAGGAGAGGGGTATAAAAACAGGCACAGCAGTGCAGCTACTGTGTAAGTACGTGAGAAAATAAACACCTAAGTGCCGAGAGCTCAGCTCCAGGAGCAGAGAACTCCTTGCAGGGCAGGGGAAGATGACCCCTACACTCCCTGCAGCTCTACCAAAACGCCACAGAATCCAAATCTGAGCAGTGGGGATGGTCAGACCGAGCACTAACTACGGCCCACTAAGTGTGAACCACTCAGCTTAAGAATCTGCTTAGTGATGAGATTTTAGCCTGAAATGTCCCTGGCTCAATGACCAGAAAGGACAAGGAGACCTGCCAGAACAGGACAGAAATGAGACACTAAATCCTTTCAGCAATCCCACTGTATGACCCATTCCACAGATAGAAGGTCAACTACTATTTAAAGAAAACACTGAAAAAACAGTGGCCCAGGAGTGGAGATGCTTCCTGTTGTCCAGTTACAATGCAAGGAAGGTTCCTTAATTTAAAATATTCATTTGGGGGGAAGCTCTCAGTGGGTTAAGAGCTCACTTTGTAGCCTCGGGGACTGAGGATCGAATCCCAGCCCTAGCCCGTGCGGACCCATATGCTGAACTGGGGAGTGCCCCAGTTCAGTTCTCACCAGGGTGAAACCCCAGCCCAGTTCCTGCCCCGTGCAGCCCCACGCCCACCTGTGCAATCAAACTATGTGGAAAAACCAGTGATGTGCAACTATGGATACTGTTTTGGGACCTCCCCCTTCTCTTGTCTCTGTATCTCTCTCTCTCTCTCTCTGTCAAAAACAATAAAATAAATCTTTAAAACATTAATTTGGGGCTGATGGGGAAACGTCCATTTTCTTTGCATGATTCTTTGTTTAGAGGCAGTTAAACTTCGACCCTGCTTCACAAGATTTTTTTAGGTTCGAGTAATTAATTCCTGAACCCAGCCCACTGTTCACAGTCCAGTTAGAATGCTGTTTTCTCTACGAAGCCTCCACCAAGTAGAAGTAACACCTTTCTCCTCTGGGCTGCGTCACTCTGGTTCTGGTTACTTCTGCCTCTGCTTATGTCCTCAGTCTGTAAGCATCCTGTCAGGGAATCCCCAATCCCAACCACATAGAAAACACTGACACATCTGTTGAAAGACAGGGATAGGCACCCCATGGGGCCTCCAACCCCACAATTCTGTTCTCCCCTCCCTCCTTTCATTGGGAGGATTACAGGCTTCAGTAGTTATTTTCTTTGTTCTTAACTCTGATCAACTGCTGTAAAACACAGCTTACTTACGCAATTCAAGGTTGTGAGCAGATTTTTTGACCTGTCAACAGGGTGTGGGTCTGACTGAAAGTTATCAGCTCTGAAAAT
Source organism: Craseonycteris thonglongyai (assembly GCA_004027555.1). Classification (NCBI taxonomy): domain Eukaryota; kingdom Metazoa; phylum Chordata; class Mammalia; order Chiroptera; family Craseonycteridae; genus Craseonycteris; species Craseonycteris thonglongyai. The sequence goes on from PVKE010004255.1 coordinate 40,274, forward strand.
GATTTTTCTTGGATGCTGAGTGTGGCTGATAAGACCCTACAGTGGAGGAAAGCAGGGAGGAGTAGAGGCGAGTATGGGGAAAACACAGCGAAAAAGAGCCAGCTCAACAGTTTAGGGATCAAGAGGGGTCCCCTGAGAAGAGCATGCTACCCAGTTGAAAGGTCACTGCATGCAAGTCTATATCGGATAGGGGAACAGACTGTTAGCCTGTGGGCAGCAGGTAGTGTTCAATAGCCCAGAATGTGTGCAGGCGTCAACAGTAGCCAGAGTGGTCACTTACTGCCATTTACAACCTTCTCAGCCCCTCCTACTTGAGAACTTTCTTAACAACTTTGATCTCACCAGGAGCTCACAGGAAACTCACAGTTTGTTGAGAAATACCCAACCAAGTCTAGCTTTGGCTGGCTGGCTATCTATCTATCTATTAATCATCTACATCATCAATTTATCTATCTATCTATCTATCTATTAATCATCTATATCATCAATTTATGTGAAGACAGCTTTAATTTTGTTAGTCATAGTTTTCTATTTATTGTGAAGTCATGGATTTTAACATTTTGAATAAGTATTCTTCAGGAAAGGAAGTCTAAATAAGTAGCATATAGCTATAAAATTAAATATCTCCATGTTTATGAAGTTTTATGTGTGTGTGTTTATAAAGACAGATTTTTTTTTTAAGATTTATTTTTACTTTGACAGAGAGAGATACAGAGAAAGAGACAGAGAGAAGGGGGAGGGCCCAGAATAGTCTCCATAGTTGCACATCACTGGTTTTTCCACATAGTTTCATTCCACAGGTGGGCGCGGGGCTGCACAGGGCAGGAACTGGGCTGGGGTCTCAAATCGGTGAGTGCTGAACTGGGGGCACTCCCCAGTTCAGCATATGGGTCCAAAAGGGCCGGGGCCGGGATTCGATCCTCGGTCCCTGGGGCTGCAAAGTGAGCGCTTAACCCACTGAGCCATCCCAGCTTCCCCTAAAGACAGTTTTTACTTTGTGAAACACTAGCTTTGGCTATTTATTATATTATACTCACCCACATTTAGCTCATTTTCCTCAGGGAAGCCAGAGTTGTTTGACTTTAAATCCCTCAAAATTGGTAGTGAAAGGAGAAGAGAAAAGCAGGGAGTTTGTGTTCATGTATCTTCTGCGTAGCAAGCACTGGGTCAGGAGCTTAACAAATTATTTTCTTACTTAATTCTGCAATGTGGAGGTGGTGATATTAGAGATGGGAAAACAGTGGCTCAAAGAACTCAAGTAAAGTGCCCAGGTTCTTAGAGCTTCTAAGCAGCAGCACCAGCATTCCCAGGCCTGTCTGACTCTCCTTGTTACAGCATACTGCCTTGTGGTTTGAAAGAACAGTAGAAAGTGTTCTGGGCAGGGACATCAGGAAGGGAGAGAGGGAGGCAAAGAAGTAAGAATGAATGCCTACAATGCCAAGTCATGGCCCTGGGTGGCTCCTATCAATGCGAGATTCTTTTATTCCTTAATTCATCTCACTGGCTTCATCTGGGAAGTGTAGGCAACCAGAAAATCAGCCCTCACAGAACACTTGCTCAAGAGATTTATCTGGGGGTACTGGAATAAGAAGTCCTAACCTCTTACCATTAACTCCCAAACAGGTCATTCTGGGTAAAATGAGCCCCCATCTTTCCCCAGAAGACAGGGGATTAGGAGGGAGAAAGATAAGTGGGTTACACCTCTGAAGGACCAGAGAAATATGGCAGCTAGCACTAGGACATGAACATAAAAGGCCTTCAAAATATAACGAATCAAAGCCTAAGCCAACTGCTACTCTTAAGTTAAAATATCACTTCCCCAATACCTCAACCCTAGAAGATTAAAAAGACAGAGAGCGAAATGGATTCACTATCTTTGAAATCTAAAAGGCTGCCAAGTAGAAGAGGAAGCAGATGGTTTCTTTTGTTCTGCTTTGTTTGTTTGTTTTGTTCTTGTTTCTCTAAAGCCCCAGAGAGCAGAACTAGTCACTGGGCAGAAGTTACCAGATTTCAGGTAAATAGAAGGACTTTTCTAACAATCAGAACTGCATAGTAATGCAGTAGGCCTTCTCAGGAGACGGGCAACTTCCTGTCCCTAGATGACCATCTGTCTAGAGAGTCATGGTGTGGAATCCAACATGAGGCAGGGCTGGACAAGAGGGCCTCTAAGAGCCTTTTCTGTCCTGAGAAATGAAGTTCCTATGACAAATTTATTCAACACTGATTTCCTGAGAACCTATACCAGGTAGCAGTATGCAAACTGCAGAGGAAAAGGGAAAAAAAGCTGTTCCCACGCAGTTGGAAAACAAGCTGAACACACAGCATTTAACAGAGCAAGTCAACAAGTACCAAAACAAAATGCCTAGGAGGTAGGAGAAAGTTGGGGGAGGGATCAGCAGAGGAAGATGAAGCTGGCCTGGAAGAATGGGCTGAGGGGAGAGTTTACAGTTTAAATGGGCAGAGTGGAGGATAAACAAGGTATGTTTTGGCAGGGAGGACCCAAGTCTGAATAGTTCAGGTGGAAACATGCTGTGAAATGCTTTGAATACCAGGAGGAAATATGTTTGATCAAACTAGAATCTACTGAAAGGTTCTGAGGGGGAAGAGAACGAGACAGAGAGGAGTATTGGACCTCATGGACCTTACAGTTTAATGGAGAGAGACAATTAAAAAACAATAGTTTATTTTTTCTAGATTTACTTTTGAATCATTTGTCAAGACCCATCACTTGCTCTCCCCCAACAAAAAAAAAATTTGGATTGCACTGAAATTCTAGAATAATTTAGCGAACTGACATCTTCACAATATCTACTCTTTCAATGACTCTTCATTTAAAAAATATACATTTTAAAATATTTATTGTATTGTTTTTGACAGAGAGAAGGGGGAGGAGGGCCCAGAGCAGTCTCCATAGTTGTATATGTCACCAGTTTTCGACATAGTTTTATTCCACACAAGTGGGCAGGGGGCCACGCAGGGCAGGCACAAGGGGCCTCCCACATGGGAAGCTCATCCCAGTGAGAACCAAACTGAGGGCCACACCCCCAGTTCAGCAAATGGGTCCACACAGTCGGGACTAGGATTGGATCCTTGGACCCTGGGGCTGCAAAGCAAGTGCTTAACATGCTATACCATCCCAGCATCCCATAAAAAATATTTTTAATGCCCCTCAGTAATGACTTACAATGTCAACTTATTACTTTTGTAAACAACATTGAAGATATGAGAGGGCTGGCTAGCTGCCAGAAGCCCACTCTGAGAGTCTGGGTGGGAGTGGGGGTAGAGGGTAGGTGCAGGAGAACCAGGGAGAAATGACTGTCTTAAGATGCAGCCAAGTCAGAGAGACTCCAGTGGATCTGGACTGAGGGCATGAAAGAGAAAACGATGAATCTGAACTGTATCCTGAGAAAGGTATGCTCTGATGGAAATAGGCTGGGCAGGGGACCAAGCAGGAAGGAAACCTTTGAGCACTAATGAAAATAGACCACTGTCTCTGGGTGTGTGTGGAGTTGGGGGGATGACCAAACCAATCCCAGAGCCCTGGAGGAAGCCAGATTATGGCAGCTGGCAGCAGCAGGATTCAAAGGCTTACTGCCAACCTTCCAGTGAGGAGAAAGGGACAAATTCAACCAGAGCCTTCTAACCTAGGAAGGCTGCCTTGAGCCTTTCTTTTTTACTGGGATTTGGGAGAAAAACAAACAAACAAGAAAAACAAGGCCAACCAGGCCACGCCTCTAAGACCTTAGGAGCCCACACTGCATTCCTTAGAGAAGTACCTCCCCAGAGACAGGAGTGCCTGACTTTAAAAGCATTTAAGTATCTAGGCTATTTTAGGATTACTCTTGGCCACCTGGAATATCTTATTAAAGCAAAGCTCAGATGTCCAAAGCAATTTTAGTTCCCATTCCTTACTCCTCCCCAGGGCAAGAGTTAACCCTTTCATCAGGTTTAAGCTACCAACTCTCCACTTGGACTCCCAGTATTTTGAAACCTTGAGTGTTCTCTGAAGGTACAGAACAAGCAATGTGTTTCCTTTCTGTCTACTCTCTATAATCTAAAAGATTCTGAACCCCAACGTCAAGGATCTGGGCAAATTCCTAGCACCTGAACCTCAAAGCAGAACTTAGCAAAATCACCAGACTTCAAAGGGGCTGATCCCAAGCTCATGGATACCAATTAATTATTCTGAAATACAAAATATAAGTAAAGTATGTGGGCTAAGTATTGCTGTCATTAGTACTGTTATTGTTTTCTAAATAAGCAACACATCAGACAGTCTCTTTGGGTGGATCAGTGGCTCTGCAGGTACTACATGAACCACACCTGGACTGCTTCACTGCTGAGTGGATGGTGCTGTAATGTTAAAGTTTAATTTCCTCATCTTGGTAGGAAGAAAAGAAAGATATTTTTACCCCTCCCCTAGATTTTAACTGATTCCAGGAGGTAATGAGACATGCATAAGGGGGTAATGGGCAGGATTATAGGAGAATCCTAAGAGGAGAGGGGAGCCCCAGGAAGTAAAACAGATACTGTTATTAAGCAACACTGTTGGACTACAAAACCCTCCTGATAAGATCAGGATTATTGCTCTTAACTAAATTGCTCAGGCCTTGGAAACACCCGAGTTATAATTATCAGATGCACACCTTCCGTTGTCAGGTAACTTTAGCAGGAACCGGAAAGTGCCTCCCCTCCTCTTACTAGCAACAAAGATCAATTCAAACTCGGTGGCTTGGAAAAAGAACTAAGGAACACTTTTCTTATAAGTAGTAGAAAGGAGGAAGGGTGGGGGAGAGGAGAGAGGCCATAGTCCTACCAGTCCATCTAGGAATACAATCACTTCATGCAATAATCAAGGCGACTGCCCAAAATTGGGGTATTCCTACAAAAAGGAAGAAGAAAACTAAAATGCAATGTTGGTGATGAGGAAATGTCTATGCCAACAAGTCGGCTAGGTCTAAGTCTGTGAGCTGGAGGAAGGCCCCAGCCCCTTTTCTCTGCAGAATCTGAGCTGGCAGCGCTGCTTATTCAACCCCATGAGCTAGCTACCACCTGAACTTTCATAATGGCTTCTGACACAGTCACACCACAGGGCTCAGGAGATCAGAGCTGGAGAGCCAACCAGAACACCTCATATGACAGAAGGGGACACCGAGACCTGAAGAGGGCGGGAAACTTGCCTAAAGTCAATGCTTCAGAAAAGTTCCACAGAACTTTTCTTTTTCAAACTACATATTTTAAATGTACAGGAAAAACATATTTTTTAAAAATGGTCCGATGTATTATTTTATAAAGTAAAATGAGAAAATTCCTTTTTTGTTTTCAAACTTGGGATTCCATAGAGATTTCCTCTGGCAGAACACAGCTACACTTTGTGGTTAAAAGTCAGCTCTACTTACAACATTTTTAAAGATTTATTTTACTGTTTTGAGAGAAGTGAGAGGCACAGAGAGAGACAAGAGAGAAGGGGGAGGGCCCAGAGCAGTCTCCATAGTTGTACGTCATTAGCTGTGACATGGTTTCATTCTGGATGTGGGGCTGTGTTGGGTGGGAACCAAACTGGGGACCTCCTGTGTGGGAGGCGGCACTGTAGTTTGGCATGCGGGTTTGCATGGGCTGGCACAGAGATTCTAACCCTGGACCTTACCTTGTGGTTGCAAGCTCAAAGTTAGCAGAAGAAAGGAAATAAAACGAGAGCAGAAATAAACAAAACAACAGAAAAACATCAACAAAACCAATGGTTTTTTTGAAAAGATCAACAAAATTGACAAATCTTTGGCTAAACTAAGAAAAAATAAAGTCTCAAATAAAGTCAGAAATGAAAGAGGATACATTACAGTGAATACCACAGAAATAAAAAGGACTACAAGAGACTACTATGAACAATTAGATGCCAACAAACCAGATAACCTAGAAGAAATGAATAAATTCCTAGAACCTGACAACCTACCACTAATACTGAGTCATAAAGAAATGGAAAATCTGAACAGACCTATAACAGATAAGGAGATTGAATCAGTAAAAAACAAAACAAACAAACAAAAAACTTCCCAACAAAAGAAAAGCCCAGACCACATGGCTTCACAGGGGAATTTTATGAACATTTAAAGAAGAATTAATAATACCAATCCTTCCCAAACTCTTCCAAAATAAAATGGGAGAGAAGGGAATACTCCCAAAACCATTTTCTGAGGCCAGCATTACACTGATACCAAAGCCAGCAAAAGATACTATAAGAAAACTACCTGGGGAAGCCGGGATGGCTCAGTGGGTTAAGCGCTCACTTTGCAGCGCTGGGGACCGAGGATCAAGTCCCGGCCCAGGTCCGAGCGGAACCATATGCTGAACTGGGGAGCTCCCCAGTTCAGTTCTCTCTCTGTCTCTGTCTCTGTATCTCTCTCTCTCTCGTCTCTGTATCTCTCTCTCTCTCTGTCAAAAAATAAATAAAACTTAAAAAAAAAAAGAAAACTACCTGATGAATATAGATGCAAAATCCTTAATAAACTACTAGTAAACAACATTCAGCAGCACATTAAAAGGCTCAATCACCATGATCATGTGGGATTTATCCCTGGGATGCAAAAAGGGTTCAACATACAAAAATAAATAAATGTGATATACCATATTAACAAAATGAAAGATGAAAGTCATATGATTATGCAGAAAAAATATGTGACATAATGTAATGCGCTCTTATGATAAAAAATATTCAGAAATAAAAGGAAAATAAAGGCAACATTATCCAGGCCATGTATGAAAAGCCCACAGCTAACATACTCAACTGTGAAAAACTAAGAGCTTTTCCTTTAGGATCAGGAGGAACAAGGCAAAGATGCCTCCTCTTACCACTTCTATTTGACACAGTATGGAAGTCCTAACTAGAACAATTAGGCAATAAGAAATAAGTCATCCAAATTGGAAAGGAAGAAGTAAAATTATCTCTGCAAATGATATGATCTTACATGTAGCAAACTTTAAAGATTCCACAAAAGTTTTTGTTAGAATTAATAAACGAATTCCAGAAAGTTGCAGGATACAAAAATCAACAATGTTTGTACATACTAACAACGAACAATCTGAGAAGGAAATTAAGAAAAACAATCCCACTTGTAATAGCATTGAACAGAATAAAAGTTAGGCATAAATCTAATCAAGGAGGTGAAAGACTTGTAACAATGAAAACTACAAAACACTGCTGAAAGAAATTAAAGATAAATGGAAAGACATTTGTGTTTATGAATTAGAAGAGTTAATATTGTTAGAATGCCCACACTACCAAGCTATCTACAGATTCAGTACAATCCCTATTAAAAATCCCAATGGCGTTTTTTTTTTTGTATAAAAGTAGAAAAAAACAATTGTAAAACCCATACAAGACCACAAAAGACCCCAAACAGCCCAAACAATCGTGAGAAGAATGAACAAAGCTGAGGCCTCACACTTCCTGATTTAAAAACATAATACAAAGCTACAGTAATCAAAAGTATGGTACTGGCATAAAGACAAACATATAGACCAATGGAACAGAATACAGAGCCCAGAAATAAACCCACACAAATACAGTCAACTGATCCTCAGTAGAGTGTCAAGAATACAACAAAATGGAGATAGGATAGTCTAAACTGTATATTCATGAGCAAAAGAATGAAATCAGATCCTTAATTTTACATCATACATAAAAATCAGCTCAAAATGGATTCAAGACAAACATACCAGAAACTGTAAAGCTCCTGGAAGAAAAGATAGGGTAAAAGCTTCATGACAATAGTTTTGGCAATGATTTCTTGGATAAGACACCAAAAGCAGATAACAAAAGCAAGGTTAGACAAATGGGACAAACAAAAAAGCTTCTGTAGAGCAAAGGAAATCATCAACACAATGAAAAGACAACCTACAGAATGGGAGAAAATATCTACAAACCATATATCTGATAAGGTATTAATATCCAAAAGATTTAATAGCAAAATAAAAACAAATAAATACAAACAAACAAACAAATACAAATAAATACAAGCAAAATAAAAACAAACAAACAAACAAACAAATAATCCTGATTTAAAAACGGCCAGAAGAGGGGATGCTGGGATAGTTCAACAAGTTGAGCACTTGCCTTGCAACCACAAAGTCCCAGGATTGATTCTCAGCCCTGACACATGCAAATTCATATGCTGAACTGTGGCCCAACTGGCATGACAGTGAAGGTTCTCACCTCCAATGCAGGAGGGCCCAGGTTTGGTTCCCACCCTATGTGGCCCCACATTCACCTGTGTATGATGAGACCACGTCACAAATAATAATATACTACTATGGAGACTGCTCTGCCCCCCACCCCCTGCTCCACCTTCTCTCAAAACAATAAAAAACTAATTAATTTAAATTATACAAAGAAACACATGCACAAAAACAGAAAATAAGTATTGGACAGACTGTAGAGAAACTGGAATCCTTGTGAATTGTTTGTTGGTGGGAATGTAAAATGGTGCTGCCACTATGTAAAACAGTATGAAGGTTTCTGAAGAAAAACAAACAACCACCCCCCCCAAAAGAAACCAGAACTACCTTATGATCCAGCAATTCCTCTTCTAGATATCTATCCAAAAGAATTGAAATGAGGATCTTGAAGAGATATCTGCACTGCCATGTTTACTGCAGCATTGCTCACAATTACCAAGATATGAAATCAACCTAAGTGTTCACTGACGAACGAATGGATAAAGAAAATGTTGTATATACACACAGTGGAATATTATTCAGTCATTAAAAATGAAAGCTTGCATGGGGATGCCAGAACAGTTCAGTGGCTGAGCGCCTGCCTCTCAATCCAAGGCCTGGGGTTCAATTCCTGACCCAGGCCATGCAAACCATATGCTCAACTGTGGTGCAACTGGTAATTGTGGGGATGGCTCAGATGGCTCAGCAGAGAAGGTTCCCACCTCCCATGCCGGAGGCCCCCGGTTTGGTTCCCGCCCTACACAGCCCCACATCCACCTGTGTGGAATAAAACTGTCACAACTAACGATGTGTAACTATAGAGACTGCTCTGGGCCCTCCCCATTCTCTGTCTTTTACCTTCTCTCAAACAATAAAATAAATCTTAAAAAAAAAAAAAAGAGCGAGCACTTGCTATCACTCATAAAAGGATAAAAGCCTTTTTTAAAAATGAGAGCCTGCAATATTTGATAACATGGATGAACCTACAGGACATTATACCAAATAATGTAAATACTTAAACAAAAATTGAAATAAATGTAAATAAAGTAAAATAAGCCACTTATAGACAAAAGTTCTAGAGAGCTGTTGCATAACGTTACACTTATAGTTAACAACATGTACTGTACACTTAAAAATCTGTTAAGGGGGTACCCAAGGCCTATCTGCAAAGTATCCACCCAAGTAATATGAAAAATAGAGGTATTTATGGCTGTATATTTTTTGGACAGCCCTCGTACGTACCTCATGTATTTTTTACAATAAAAAAAAAATCACCTATGCAATACTTATTTGCCTATAAGCAAAGGCTACATGCAGGTACGCCATAGAATAAAAAAGGCAAATAAACATGGAAAGATAGTAACATGATGATACAGCAAATTTAACCTTTAGAATAATTTATCCTACCACAGAAATAGACACAGAAAGGTATAAGGTTACACAATATCTGCAAAGATAGTTTGTATTTATGCTAAACACACATGTGTGCACACATACACATGCACTCTCTTACACATTCTGTGACCACTCACTTAAAATAGGTTAGTGCACAGAAACAGTCCTAGAAGCTGATTCATGCCTAACTGTGGCCTCCTCTGGGAAAGGGGGTAGGATTGGAGGGAGAAGGCAACAGGACACTATATATTTTTACTCTGTATTTTCCTGAATTTTTCATGAGCATCTATTCACATCACTTATGCATTTCTGAGATAAGCAATTATATTAACAATGACACATAGAGGGTCAGGCTGACTTTTACTTTATATATTTCTGTATTTCTAGAATTATGAGTCAATATAACTTCTATAATATGTCTTAAAAAATTAAACTACTTTAAAATAAATTTTAATGATAAAAATTGATAAATTGCTTATGGTTTCTTAAGTGATAAAACTTGGACACAAAAATAAATATGCCTGTAATAGGCATTTTTAAAGAAACACAAAGGGGATAAAGGAAAATGTTTACAGTTATATCTAAGTTATGCAGTTATAGTGATTAAAATATTTTCTTTACAAATTCTTTTTAAGATTTATTATTTTGACAGAGAGACAGAGACAGAGAGAAGGGGGGAGGGCCCAGAGCAGTCCCCATAGTTGCATATCATCAATTTTCAACCTAGTTTCATTCCACAAAGGTTGGCCAGGGGGGAGGGGAGGGTGGGGGTGGGTGGCCCTCACAGAACAGGAACCAGGTGGGGGCCTTCTGCATGGGACGCATGCCCCCTCAAGCTGGGGGCCAAACCAGGGGCCTCCTACATGGGAAGCTCACACCAGCGAGAACCAAACTGGGGATCTCCCACATGGGAAGCACACCCCAGTTCAGCATGTGGGTCTGCAGGGGCTGGGACTTGATCCTCAGACCAAGGGGCTGCAAGGTGAGCACTTAACCCGCTGAGCCATCCCAGCACCCTCTACAAATTTTAAAATATTTATTTATGTATTTTTATTGTTTTTTTGACAGAGAGAGAGAGAGATTCAGAGACAGAGACAGAGAGAACTGAACTGGGGGAGCTCCCAGCTAAGCACATGGTTCCACACGGGCCGGGGCCGGGGCCGGGACTCGATCCCTGGTCCCCAGAGCTGCAAAGTGAGCGCTTAACCCACTGAGCCATCCCGGCCTCCCCACAAATTTTAATATATCCCATATTTTGTAAAGTGTCTGAATTACTTTGACAATCAGAAAAAATAAATCAGTACTTTCAGAGTACTGACACCATTGTGAAAAAGATTAGCCTTGCCCTGCTCTATCAGAACGAAGTGAGAGGGAGCCTGGGACACATGGAGACTGAGTCAGACAGCCTGGGTTCATAGTACAGCTTCCCAATTATGAGCACAAGCAGCCCACTGTACCCTTCTTTCCTCATTCTGTAAAAGAAAACAAACACATAAAGGGGAATAAATATCAGGGCCTGTTTCACACAACTCAATGATAAGGCAACTAAGTATCCAGCACAGAGAAGTACAAAAGTCTAAGCTATTAAAAATCAAAAACAAAGCAGCAAAAGAACCATGAGTGAGGCTGTGGAGGTACTCTACCCTGCCTTCTCTCCCTCTCCAAAGAAAACCTCACTTAGAAATGCTGGATAGGGATGCTGGGATAGCTCAGCAGTTGAGCACTTGTCTCATAATGGCCAGGTCTGGGGCATGTGCTGAACTGCAGCACAAATTGTAACCACCAGGATGGCGGCAAAGGTTCTTGCCACCCATGCAGGAGGCCTGGTTCAGTTCTCGCCCCGCATAGCCCCACATCCACCTGTGTGGAATAAAACCATGTCACAACTAATGATGTACACCTATAAAGACTGCTCTGGGCCCTACCTCTTTCTCTGTGTGTCTCTCTCACCTTCTCTCAAACAATAAATCTTAGGGAAAAAAAAGGGGGCAAGGGGGTTGCCGGGATGGCTTGGTGGGTTGAGGGCTTGTCTTGCAACCCTGGGGTCTAAGGATCGAGTGCTGGACCCAGCCACATTCTGTGTGGACCCATCTGCTGAACTGGGGTGTGGCTCCTAGTTTGGTTCTTGCCAGGGCAAGCTTCCCATGTAGGAGGCCCCCAGTTTACCTCCTACCCTGTGTGTGCTTCCCATGTAGGAGGCCCCCAGCTCATGAGGGTGTGCCTCCCACGTGGGAGGCCTCGGGCCTGGCTCCTGCCCTGCCCAGCCCTATACCCACCTATGGAGAAAACCTATATTGAAAATTAATGACATGCAACTATGGAGATTGCTCTGGGCCCTCCCCCTTCTCTCTGTCTCTGTTTCTCCCTCTGTCAAGAACAATACAAATAAATCTTAAAAAAAAGAAAAGAAATGCTGGATAAGATTTTAACACTCCACACCTCCTACTAACATAGCTAAGCTTGAAACCAAGAAAGAAAGCAGAGTCCAAAGTGCCAAAAACAGAAGGGAAGGAATCAGTGAGCAGCGAGCAGACACTGAAGGTAAAGGGCTCAAGAAAGGACAGGACCTGGACAGAGTTCTCAAGGGCTGAGGACTGGGGATTTAACCACCTCCGAGAGACGAGTCTAGGTTGCAGGTCTCCTGAACACCAGATACCATAACTAAGATAAATGCATAAAGCCAAAGGTTCTAAAGGACTACATTCCCACCCCCGTGAACTGGGGTCTAGAAAAACTGCGTACCAGCCTGCAGAAGAAGCAAGGATCCTTGCCATCTGTCAGAGTTCTCACAGAAAAAGAAGGTCCATAAGAAATGGAAACCCAGGTCCCAACCAGGCAGATGTAGACTCTAAATTCACACTACCCCCCACCAATGCAACCAGCTAAATTTGTAGAGCCCTAAGCAGAGAAGAAACAAAACTTTCCTTAGGAATGCATCCCTTATACAAATCACATAGGACTCCCATGGAAACAAATTCCAACTCAAAATGAGCTTACATGGGGAAAAAAATAAAAACAAACTGTAAGATGAAACAAACCATCAAAAGGGAGAGTAATATGACATAAGGAGTACTTGTACTCTAAGAGATGATAATAGAATAATCTAAAAACATCTTTACAATAAGTATGTTTAAAGAATGGCAGAATGTTGCAAGCTGGGTAAAGAACACAGATAGGTCATTACCATTCCCCTCCCCTTTTCTATGTCTGAGATTTCCATAATGAAAAGTTTCAAGAATTCCATTAACAAACTTTTTAAAAAGTTAAAGATGTTCAAAGAGCTAAAAAGGAAATAACAGACACCATGAGGCAAGAACAGGCAAACTGGGGAAGCCGGGATGGTTCAGTGGGTTAGGTGCTCACTTTGCAGCCCCAGGGACCGAGGATCAAATCCCGGCCCCGGCCCGTGTGGACCCATACACTGAACTGGGAAGTGCCCCCAGTTTGGTTCTTACCGGGGCGAGACCCTGGCCCAGTTCCTGCCCTGTGCAGCCCCAAGCCCATCTGTGGAATGAAACTATGTAGAAAAACTGATGATGTGCAACTATGGAGACTGTTCTGGGCTCTCCCACTTCTCTCTGTCTCTGACTCTGTATCTCTTTCTCTCTCTGTCAAAAACAATAAATAAATTAAAAAAAAAAAAAAAAAAGAACAGGCAAATTTTTGAAAGCAAAAAGATGTATAAAAATTAAACACAATATTAAGATAAACAATTTTAAGTCTTATAAAGTAGAACAGACGGAGCTAAAGAGAGAATTAGAACACAAAATGTAAAAATTTTCCACAATGCAGGAAAATAACAAAGAAATAAGGTTATGAAAGATACACAGAAGACTGAACAAAAAGTTCAAATACTTCTATTAGACTAGTGGTCAAGAAAAAATATGGGGGAAGCTGGGATGGCTCAGAGGGTTTAAGTGCTCGCTTTGCAGCCCTGGAGCCCGAGGATGGAATCCCGGCTCCAGCCCATGCGGACCCATATGCTGAACTGGGATGTGCTCCCAGTTCAGTTCTTACTGGGGCCTATGCGGGAGGCTCCCAGCCCAGTTCCGGCCCTGTGCAGCCCCTGGCCCACCTGTGGAGTGAAACTACCGGTATATGGAAAACTAATGCTGTCAACAATGGAGACTGCTCTGGGCCCTCCCTTCTCTCTGTCTCTTTTTCTCTGTCAAAAAAAATAAAAATAAATCTTTAAAAGAAAAAATATGGATGCTAGGATAGCTCAGCAGGTTGAGCACTTGCCTTGCAACCACAAGGTCCAAGGATAGTATCCTGGCCCGTGAAAACCCATACGCTAAACTGCAGTGCAACTGGTACTCAACAGGATGGCTCAGTGGTGAAGGTTCTCACCTCCCATGCAAGAGAGAGGCTCCCGGTTTGGTTTCCGCCCCACATGTCCCCAATCCACCTGTTTGGAATGAAACCATGTCACAACTAATGATGTACAACTATGGAAACTGTTCTGGGCCCTCCCCCTTTCTCTCTCTCTCTCTCATACATTCTCTCAAAAATAAAATAAATCTTAAAAAATAAACAAACATAAAACTTAAAAATAGAGAAAATAATAGCAGCCCCAAATAAACCAAAACCATAACCCCCCATAAAAAAACATAGGTTAAAGGAACAGACCAAGGCCCAAGTGGGATAAATAAAATTAAGTCCAAACCAAAATAGTGCACTACCAGTACAAAACAGTAGAATCAAAAAGAAGAAGGTATTTAAAGCTCCAAGAGAGAAAAAGATTCATTCACAAAGGTGACAATTAGACTGACAACAGATTTCTCAACAGCAAAAATAGTTGCTGGACAATGAAATTCTATCATCAAAGTGTTAAAAAAATTTAATGGTCAATATAGAATCTATCACTACAAACAATCATACAAGAGTAAGTGCAAAAAAAGATATAAATAAAAAAAAAATTGTCCAGGCACACTGAATTTACTATATACAAATCTCTGTTAAAAGAGTTATTAGTAAAAGGGGATACCAGGATGGCTCAGTGGGTTGAGTGCTTGCCTTGCAGCTGCAGGGTCTGAGGATTGAGTCCTGGTCCGGGACTGTGAGGACCCATATGTTGAGCTGGGGTGTGCTTCCAATGTGGGAGGCCCCCAGTTCGGTTTCCACCCTGCACTGCCCCATATCCACCTGTGGTATGAAATTAATGATGTGCAGCTGTGGAGACTGTTCTGGGCCCTCCTGCTTCTCTGTGTTAAACAATAAAATAAATCTTAAAAAGAAAAAATTAGTAAAAAACGGAAAAGATGGAGCCCAAAAGGAAAGAGTCGGAAATAAAAAATAATGGTGACAAAAGAAATGTATAACTTCTTGGTAAGTTTAAATAAACACTGAACGTTAGGGGGAAAAATAATTTTGGGGAGGAGTTAAAACAAACTGGAACTAAAATACTGGCCAAATAAACTAGCAAATAGGAATGGAGAGGTGGAAGTTAGAACTAGAATCTCTAAGGTCCTAGAGAATTGTTTGAAAGTAATGTAAAAAGTCAAAAACACAAGTTAAAATCTAAAAGTACCGGTAATCAATGAAAGAACAGAAAGCATAACTTTTAAACTGATAGTAGAAATAAAGAATAAATAAAGAAAACTCAATTAAGTAAGAAAAGAAAGAAAAAAACAAGAAGCAAAGTGAAAGTATGGTTAAACTGAAAATCCAAAATTAGGGGGTGCCAGGATAGCTCAACACGTGAGCACCTGCCTTGCGGTAGTGAGGTCTGGGAATTAAATCCCAGGCCTAGCCCCAACCTCAACCTGTGCAAACCCAAGTGCTGAGCTGGGGCAAACTGATAACCACTAAGATGACAGTGAAGGTTCTTGCCTCCCATGGGGGAGGCCCCCAGTCTGGTTCCCACCCTGCAGGGCCCCATATCCACTTCTGTAGAATGAAACTACGGTATGTCACAACTGGTGATATGTGGCTGTGGAGACTGCTCTGGGCTCTCCACCCTACTCTCTCGCTCTCTCTCAGACATTAAAATAAATCTTAAAAAAATAATAAAAAATTAGAGGGCAAAGGGAAGCTGGGTGAGTGCTTGCCTTGAAACTGCGAGGTCAGGGAATGAATTCCGGCCCCAGCCTATGCAAACCCATGTGCTGAACTATGGCGTAACTGGTAATGGCCGAGCCCCGCAGTAAAGGTTCTCACCTCCCATGCAGGAGGTCCCACATCCACCTGTGTGGAATGAAACCATGTTACAACTAAAGATGTACAACTATGGAGACTGCTCTGGACCCCCCGCCCCCCTTCTCTCTCATCTTCTCTCAAACAATAAAATAAACCTTAAAAAAAACAAAAATAGAATACACACACAGTACTACCGTAGTAAAACTTGGGAAACCTAAATAAGATTAGTGGATCTTACCAATGTCACATCCAGGTTGTGATAGTATACCAGTTTTATAAAATGTTACCATTGGGGGAAACTGGACAAAATGTACAGGAGTCTAAATCAGGCATGTCCAACCTGCGGCCCAGGGTGGCTTTGAACAAGGCCCAACACAAACTCTTAAGACATTATGAGATTTTTTTTTTTAAGATTTATTTTTATTGTTTTTTGACAGAGAGAGAGACAGAGAGAAAGGGTAGAGCCCAGAACAGGCTCCATAGTTGACAGCATTAGTTTTCCATATATTTTCACTCCGAAGGTGGGTGTGGGGCTGTGAAGGGCAGGAACTGGGCTGGGGGCCTCCCACATAGGCCCTGGCAAGAACTGAACTGGGAGCACACCCCAGTTCAGTATATGGGTCCACACCAGCTGGGGCCAGGATTCAATCCTCAGGCTCTGGGGCTGCAAAGCGAGCGCTTAACCCACTGAGCCATCCCAGCTTCCCCTGAGATTTTTTTTATGACCTTTTCTTTTGCTCATCAGCCATTGTTAGTGTCAGTGTATTTTGTGTGGCCCAAGAAAGACAATTCTTCAAAGTGGCCCAAGGAACCTAAAAGGTTGGAGACTGCTGCCATAAATTATTTCTTACAACTACACATGAATCTACAAATATCTCAATTAAAATTTCAATTTCAAAAAAACAAAAACAAGGTTGAGGGAGGTGGGGGAGGGCATCAAATACATGGTGATGGAAAGAG
The DNA here is from genome assembly GCA_004027555.1 of Craseonycteris thonglongyai. NCBI lineage: Eukaryota > Metazoa > Chordata > Mammalia > Chiroptera > Craseonycteridae > Craseonycteris > Craseonycteris thonglongyai. Next base: position 56,978 of record PVKE010004255.1, read on the forward strand.
AGCTAACTCTGGGTGGTGAGCACATAATGTAATATACAGATGATATAATATAGAATTGTAGGGGAAGCCAGGATGGCTCAGTGGGTTAAGCGCTCACTTTGCAGCCCTGGGGACCAAGGATCAAATCCCGGCCCCGGCCCGTGTGGACCCATATGATGAACTGGGGAGTGCCCCCAGTTCAGTTCTCACCAGGGCCAGAACCCGGCCCAGTTTCTGCCCTATGCAGCCTGCCCACCTGTGGAGTAAAACTATGTGGAAAAACCAATGATGTTCAACTATGGAGACTGTTCTGGGCTCTCCCCCTTCTCTCTGTATCTCTCTCTCTCTCTCTGTCAAAAACAATTAAAAATAAATAAATCTTTAGAATTGTATACCTGGAACCTATGTAATTTTTTTTTTAAATATTTATTTATTTATTTATTTATTTTTGACAGAGTGAGTGAGAGAGAGAGAGAGAGAGAGAGATACAGAGACAGAGAGAGAACTGAACTGGGGGAGCTCCCAGTTCAGCACATGGTTCTGCACGGGCTGGAGCCGGGATTCGATCCTCAGTCCCCGGCGCTGCAAAGTGAGCGCTTAACCCACTGAGCCATCCCGGCTTCCCCTAGAACCTATGTAATTTTTACCAACCAATGTCACCCCAATAAATTTAACAATTAAAAAAACAAAAGCAAAAAAACACTAAGACCATCAAAGTTGGCAAGGATGTTGAGTAACAGGAACTCTCGTTTACTATTGGTGGAAATGCAAAATGTTAATCACTTTGGAAGACAGTTTGGCAGTTTCTTACAAAACTAAACATACTTTTACAATACAACCCAGCAATCGTGCTCCTTGGAATTTATTCAAATAAACTGAAAACATGTTTACAGATGTTTATCACAGCTTTCTTTGTACTTGCCAAAACTTGGAAGTAACCAAGAAAGATATCCTTCAGAAAGTAGGTGAATAGATAGATAAATAAACTGTGGTACATCCGGACAATGAAATATTATTGGAACACTAAAAAAAAATGAGCTGGGGATGCTGGGATAGCTCCACAGGTTGAGCCTTGCAATTGTGAGGTCCAGGGATCGAATCCTGACCCTGGCCCATGTAACCCCATACGCTGAACAGCATTGCAAGTGGCAACCACCATGGTGGTGAAGGTTTTTGCTCCCCACCCTGTTACCCCTCCCCAAACCTGTTCCTGCCCTGCCTGGCCCCACATTTACCTGTGTAGAATAAAACTATGTCACAGCTAATGATGTACAACTATGAGACTACTCTGGGCCCTTCTCCCTTTTCTCTCTTTCTCCCTCTGCCCTCTCTCTCAAACAATAATAAAAAATAAATCTTAAAAAAAAAAAAAAGGGTGGGGAAGCCGGGATGACTCAGCCCGTTAAGCGCTTGCTTTGCAGCCCCAGGGACCAAGGATTGAATCCCGGCCCCAGCTTGTGCGGACCCATATGCTGAACTGGGGTGTACTTCCCATGTGGGAGGCCCCCAGCTCAGTTCTCGCCCTGTGCGGCCCCCGCCCACCTGTGTGGAGCAAAACCACGTTGAAAACTGATGACATACAACTATGGAGACTGCTCTGGGCCCTCCCCCTTCTCTCTGTCTCTGTCTGTCAAAAACAATAAAATAAACCTTTAAAAAATCAAACAACATCTAATTGTTACCAACCAATGTCACCCCATTAAATTTAACAATTAAAAAAACACAAAAAACAAAAAAAGAGCTATGAAGCCATTAAAAGACATGGAGAACTCTTAAATACATATTATTAAATGAAAAAGGCCAACCTGAAAAGGCTACATACTGGATGATTCCTTGCCATTAGAGGAAAGGATGTTTAGGACAGGGAAACTGTTATGTACGATACTATACTGATGGATACATGTCATTATATATTTGTCAGAACCCATAGAAGTACAACACCAAGAGTGAACCCCAATGTAAACTATGACTCTGGGTGATAATGACGAGTCAACACAAGTTCATCAATTGCAAGAAAGTACCATCTGGTGGGGGATTTGATAGTGGAGGTGGCTGTGTGAATGTAAGAGTAGAGGATATATGGAAAATCTTTGTATCTTCTGCTCAATTTTACTAGGAACCTAAAAATGTTCTAGAAAATAAAGTCCATTTTTTTTAAGAAAGAAAATGATGTCACTTACATTTTTTAAAAAAGGCAAACTATGGGGGAAAGCCGGGACGGCTCAGCGGGTTGAGCA